>SNQJ01S0191708.1:0-14512 GCA_010110895.2 Picea sitchensis
TGGGACACTCGTTTGAACATTGCTATACAAACTGCCGAGGCTTTGGCTTTCCTTCACAGCATTGATCCACCTATATTCCACAGAGATGTGAAAACCTCTAATATTCTCTTGGACGAGAATTTCAATGTCAAAGTGGCAGATTTTGGGCTTTGCAGGCATGTACCTGTAAATGCCTCACATGTCACTACTATCCCACAAGGAACACCAGGATATGTTGACCCAGAGTACCATCAGTACTATCAGCTGACGGAGAAGTCCGATGTCTACAGCTTCGGGGTGGTTTTGGTGGAGATCATCTCTGCCAAATTAGCGGTAGACGTAAATCGGAATACAAGGGAAATCAACCTTGCTAACATGGCAATTTCGAAGATTCAAGAAGGGGCTTTGCATGAACTGGTGGATCCGCAGCTGGAGATGGAAACGAATCATGAGGTAAAGGTGACAGTAAGTGCAGTTGCAGAATTGGCCTTCAGATGCCTGGCGTCAGAGAGCGATGACAGACCACACATGAAGGAAGTTGTTGCTCAGCTTGAGGTAATCAGAGGCTTGTGGGGTGTCTGTCCATCTCCACATGAGCAGTCGGTATCATTTCCCACCCATAAACACTGGCGATCGTTCCCCAGCTCTGTGCAAGGGAAGTGGCCCATCATGACATCGGCTCCCAACGCCAGTGCATAAATTTCTCCGCTATATATAGCAGGTTAATATTAAATAGCTGACTATACACTTGCTCAATATATTGTAACTAGATCCCATAAAACATAGGTGATATTTTATGTCTACGAGTATCTGAAATGAACTAAATCAAATATTTTTATTTTAATTGGGTTGACTATGTTGCTTCACTTGATTGGGTTAGCAGTGTCCAAATTTACAATTTTAATTTATTTCATTTAAATATCAATATTCACTCCTGGTTGAGTATAAAATGGGAGTGCAAAGAAAAACATCAAAGTAGGAGAAAGGCAAAAGCTTGAGAAGCAATGTCAATCAATATCTAAATGGGAATCTAAAGATTGGTATAAGTTTCATATTGATGCCCATGCCGGTTTTTGAATATTATGTTATGTTGTTTGATTGTTTTTTTTTTAAATTTGATTACATGTTGAAATTAGGAGGGGTAGGATATGTATATTTTAGAAGATTTTAATAGTTAAATTATGTTCGTTTTTTAATATTATATTATGTTGTTTGATTGTTTTTTTTTTTTAAATTTGATTATATGTTTAAATTAGAAAAGGTAGGATATGTATATTTTAGTAGATTTTAATAGTTAAATCATTGAGTGGAAAAGGTCCTTCGTTATATAGACAAAAGAATTTTATACACTAATTTTGTTCAACTTAATCATGACTTTAAAAATAAATTATTATTATTATAAGATATTGAATAATTTATCTTGTTAAATACATTGAATGATTTGTCTTATTCATACATTAGGTGACTTATCTTATTCAATGTTTAAGATGTAAGATGAATATGAATGTGAAGGTGACGATGTGGAGTAGAGGGTTTATTGTTTCAAACACTAAAGGGTTTTATTTTCAAACTGAAACATCACTCATAAAAATAAAGTGAGATATTTATGATCGTGGCACTTTATAAAAGTTTGGAGTAACAATTTGAATATTTATACAAATTAGGCTTTTTTAAAGTCAATAGAATTTGAGTCAAAGACAAGATTAAACTAGGTTATTTTGAATACAATAAATAAAACAATCTTTAAATTTAGTTTTTTTAAGATAAATTTTGCAAGTAAATTAATTGTAGGTAATATGGAAATGTGATTTCATTCAAAGTTAATATGAACAAATTTGTGGTGAAGTTTTACTTATATAACTAGGAGTTATGGTTCTTTTTTATTATTATAATCATTTAGCACATTAGCTGCATAAATAAGATTACTGGAAGAGAGGTAATCACAGAAACAATAGAGACACATAGATTATCTTCGGAAACCCTCATGGGGGAGAAAACCCAACAAAAAATTCCTCAATATAGATAGACCAAAGATCGAACAAAATATCCTCCTCTACTCCTTCACTAAGAAGAATAGTGCACCACTTAACCAAGAAATACCAAGAGATGGACCAGAAACCCTCCTTGACGTCACCCCCAATTGCAACATCTTCTCCTCCAAGACTTGTGCACTGCAGAGCTAGGTGTGTATGTGTCCAAATGAGGCATTGTCCTCTCTTATAAATATTGTTCTGACCAACCTATAATTAGGTCTGGGCCGACCTCTCACTTTACCCTCTTAATTTACAATTAACTGTCAAGGCACAATAGGGCTGACTTTTACTAAGGCACAATAGGGCCTAATTAAATATAATATAATAATATTATTCAACTCTCTCCCAGGTAGAATATTCTTCGAAGTTACAATATTTCAACACTCCCCCTTAACAATTAGGGTATTCTACTGACAACATTAATAACAATTGACTGGACTCAATACATCATCAAGAGGAGAGGACATCGTCATCAGCATCGAGAACAATGTCGGTCATATCTATAGGTCATCGCAAGTTTTTCTCATCATCAATATCAGTAGAAAATGAACATCATTATCATCTGTAGCGCAGAGCTGGAGTAACATCATCATCATCATCAACATGAAGCTGGAACATCAACATCAACAGAACGAAGTTGGAACAACAACATCAACAACACAAAGTTGGAACAATATCATCAACAACACGAAGCTGGAACATCAACGTCAACAAAACGAAGCTGGAAAAACAACATCATCAACAACACGAAGTTGGGATAACATAATCAACAACACAAAGTTGGAACAAAAACATCATCAACAGAACAAAGCTGGAATAACATCATCAACAACACGAAGCTCGAACATCAACATCTATATGTGGCAACAAAATGAGGAAGGTGCATCAACAACAACATATGTGGTACTCTGATAGACCGTCCTTACCGAACCTTCGGGATTTTCCTAGGAATCATAAGATTCCCTAGGATATAGAATCCTAACTGAGCTACCACGTGGTACTCTGACAGACCGTCCTTACTGAGCCTTAGGGATCTTCCCAGGAATCATAAGATTCCCTAGGATATTAAATCCTAACTGAGCTACCACTACTGACCACAGTTGGCATATACATGCAAAAGTAGTCTGAAAGACCATCCTTACCGGACCTTCGGGATTTGCCCAGGGATGATCAGTCCCTTAGGATATAAAATCCTAACTGAGCTACCTCTTGTTGGTCAGGATACCATAATATCATCAACATCACTCCCCCTTTCAAGGGAGGTCCTTTCTGACTAAACCAAGCTTGTCTCGAAAGTACTCAAACTTCACATGATACATAGGCTTAGTCAATACATCTGCAACCTGCTCATCTGTGCCAACATATTGGAGCATTACAAATCCATTCTACACCATGTGACGAATTTAGTGATACCAGGTCTCTTTGTTCTTCGTCTTATCATGAAACACTAGGTTCTCTATCATATTTATGCAACTTTGGTTATCACATAGAATCATAGTAGCTTCCATCTCTAGATCAAACATACATGTCAACAACTTCCAAATCCATATGGCTTCGCAACTGGTGGAGCATGCTGCAATGTAATCCACTTTTTCCGTACCAAGAGAAATACTGGGTTGCTTCTTACTTTTCCACGAAGTCATGGCTGACCCCAAACTAAAACAATATCCTAAAGTTCTTTTTTTGTTTGAATCACTTCTATCCCAATCTGAATCAGTAGATCCAAACAATCTTAAGTCACAATCTCCATTATAACAGAGAGAAAACTTCCAATATTAAAACTATAATTGCCAAGACAAAAGTTGTATGTGAGCCAATTGGAAGAGGTGGGTGGCCATCAATATCCACCTAGATCAATCCTCCCTCCTTAAGAAGAAATGGTCTCCATTGCGATGAGTTCCCCCATTGGATGAGGAAAATTCTATTGAATTTGGCCCTGAGTGAGCCACTTTCCTTGGTGCAGGAGATGCCCTGCCTTGACAACACGATAAAGCTAAAACTTTTGTTAGTGAGTGCCCTTGATCTGTGTGTCCATGATCTAATTAGTGGATGCTTGTTCCATGCAGTCAGGGTTGAGCTATGTTGGTGTCAACTATTCTACTACCTTTGAGGTGTCTAATAATGGTGGAAAGTATGGCCAAAGGAGGTCCACATTAAACATTGGGTGCAAGCCAAGGAAGGGGGGAATGTTGAGCTCAAAATCATTGTCACTCACAACCTTGGTGATGGTGTAAGGTCCATAGTGGAGTGGACGAAGCTTCTGATGGGGCCTTGTAAGGAATTTATTTTGCAAGTGCAACCACACTTTATCTCCCACCTAAAACTTGTGTGGCACTCAATGTTGATCATGGTGTTGCTTGTACTTGGCATTGGACTTCTGCAAAATATCTTGAACATGTTGGCGGATGTGTTGGATCCGCTCATTGAACCAAGTATCTTTTTCAGCTTCATTTTGAGCATGGGATGAGTCGGCCTGGGTGGCCACAAGGGGTAATGAAACATCTATGGAACCCAATGGTTGAACTCCCAACCCCACCTGAAAGGGGTTGTGGTTGGTTGAGCTATGCATGGATCTATTGTAGTTGTGTTGAACATAGGGAAGACTCTCATCCCAGGTGCGGGGGTGCTTGGAATTATACATGCACATGATGTGCACGATCATCCAGTTGACAGCCTTGGTTTGTCCATCCATCTTGGGGTGGAAGGCAGTGGACTTGGTGAGCTTGGTGTCCAGTAGTGACCAGAGGCTTGACCAGAATGTATTGAGGAACTAACTATCCCGATCTGAGATAACAGTTTATGGGATCCCAAAGTGTACCCACACTTGTTCAAAGAATATTTTGGCAGTGGCCTTAGTTGTGATTTTCTTCTTGCAAGCAACCATAATCACCATCTTGGAAAAATGATCAACAACCACAAAAACACAGTCATTTCCCCGATTGGTGGATGGAAGGCTCGACATGTAGTTCATTGAGATGGATTCCCAGGGCCTGTCAGGAGTAGGCAAAGGATTGTACAAACCTTGTTTCTTAGTGGTTGGTTTGGAAATAACGCAGGAAGTGCATGACCAGATATACTTTCTAACATCTTGTCAAAGTTTCGGCCAGTAGAAATGTTGCTACAACACTTCCACTATCTTTTCCATGTTGAAGTGTCCTTCCACCCGACTGTAGTGGGCTTCCCAAATCAGCTTCGCTCACTCTCTTAATGGAACACAGAGATGGACCAGATGGAAAAACATCCCATCCTGCAAATGGAAATTAGTGGCAGTTGTGTTTGCGCCCAACATCTGGTAGGTGTTGGCGAAGTCAATATCTGTCTCATAGAGGTGGGGTCATCCAGAGGTCTCGTGGTCACAAGAGTCTAGAACTGTGGTGAGTGTCGCGACTAGAGGTCGGCTAAGGAAATAAACGAATCGATTGGTACTTCATGTTTTATACTTGATGTTGAGGTGGAACTACTGCAAATATGTGGACCAGTTCTAATGGCGGTCATTTTGCAATTTTCCTTGTGTCTTCATGAAATGCAATGACTTATGATCAGTGTGGATGACTGTCTCCTTCCCGAGAATGTAATTCCTCCACTGGCGGAAGGCTTTCACAATGGAGTACATTTTTTTGTTGTAAGGTACTTACAAACATCATCTGATAGTGTCTCACTATGATAGGCCATATGGTGTCCTTGCTGAGTGAGGACTATGTACACAACATAGTCTAAAGCATTTGTCTCAATCTCAAAGGTCTGTTGCAGGTCAAGTAATGAAAGCACTAGTGTTGAGCAAAAGCGGTGCTTCAGATCATATAACTCTTTCTATTGGGATAGGCCCCACACAAATTTTTCCTTACCACCACTCCTGGTTACTTGGATGAGGGCCCATGCAATATGGGAGAATCCCAACACGAACCTGTGATAGAAATTATCAAGGCCTAAGAAGCTCAAAAGCTCAGTGAGCATGGTTGGGGATGTCCAGTCACTTGAATCTTGGCTGGATCAACATGCACACAATGTGCATCAACAATGTAGCCTAGGTACTAGACCCTGTCAATGCCAAAGGAACATTTTTCCAAGTTGGCATATAGCTTGTGCTATCGAAGAGTGTGCAGAACTTGCTGAATATGCTGCAAGTGTTCTGCCCAAGTCTTGTTGTAGATGAGGATGGAATCCATATACACCACCACAAAAGAATTAATAAAAGGACGCAACATATCTTCCATCATCCTCATGAAATGTTTTGGGGCATTTTTCAAACCAAAGGGCATGACCAGCCATTCAAAAAGACCTTCTTTTGACTTGAAGACAATTTTCCTTATATCTATCTATTCTATTGGGACCTGATGGTAGGCAAACTTCAAATCAATCTTACTAAAGTATTTCCCCCTCTTGAACTAATCAAGGAGATCGTTGATTCGAGGAATCGGGTACCAGTTCCTGACTATGATTTTATTTAGGTCATGATAGTCAATGCAGAGTCGCCAGGTCCCGTCTTTCTTCTACACCAGCACGATTGGGCTTCCATGAGGTGATGAGTTGGGTCAGATGTGCCCCTTGTGGAGAAGTTCTTGGATCTAATGCTTGATGTCCTCATTTTCTAGTAGAGAGCGACAATAGACTGACCCATTGGGTAGCGGTGTGTCGGGGGTTAGATCGATGGGATTCTTGACCTCACAGTGCAAAGGTACCCCGGTAGGTGATGAGAATCTGTCTTTGTATTCTTCCATGACCTTATCCACTTGATTTTGTTTTGTGGAGAGGTTGTCCACGAAGGCCATGGATGTGGCGACAACCTTTTTCTTACTCTGAGAGTGAATCATGAAGAAAACAAACTTCCCATTCTGAGAAATGACCTTCCTACATTTCTTGGCAGAGATCAAGGAAATAACACTAGGTGGGACCACCTCAGGTATCTTGTACAATTTCCTGTTGAAGGTAATAATAACAATGCGAGGCATAGACTCATATACATCATGAAATTTCCATAAATAAGGTTGGCCCAAAAGAACATCACAAAATTCAAGGGGAGTAACATCACACAATACCTTATCTTTGAATGGCTTGATGTCGTACAACAAGCGACATTGTTGGCTGATGCGAAGATCGCTTCCTTGACGGAGCCATCCGATGGTGTAGGGTTCTAGGTGTAGCATTGTTGGTAGGGCTAACTGCTTGATGACCTCTGTTGAGATGAGCTTATTCTGGATACCGCTATCAATGATGAAGTGTAGCAGGGTGTCATTCACCCACATCTGTGAATGAAAGAAGTGCTCGCCTTCCTCTGGCTCATCAGGTTCAACGGGAAAGATCTTGGTGGTAGAAATGGTGGCACTAGGTTTCACATCAGTGATATGTATCCCCCTTTCTGGTTATGAATCAGAGTTGGAACCCACATCTAATTAAGCTTCTTTCACCTCATCCACCAATGACTGCTTTGAGCAGAAATCAATAATGTTATGCCAAGAGCTCTTATGGAAGTCGCACCACTTCCCAGTATCTTTCTTTGTCTTTCCATTGTCCTTCTTTGTTTGCGGCTTAGACTGGTTGTCCAGAGGCTGTCCATATTTTATTTTCCCTTTGTTCTTCAGGTTGGGGCTGCCCTTTCCCTGCTTATATTGTGAGGGGTTCCCAGACCCAAACTATCGCATCTTTTGTTTAATCTTCTACTTGATTTTGACGACATATTGATAAGCTGTGCCCAAGGACAAGATGCCCAGAAAATCCATTTCTTCCTGGATGTATCTATGCAGACCACCATAGTACTTGAGCACCATATGTCACTCAGAATATTTGATACCCAGCTTGGTGCACAAGGTATGGAAGATATTTGTGAACTTTGGCACTGCTTGGTCCCTTTCCTACCGCAATGTAGTCCATTTTGTATACAAGTCATTATAACTTCCAATAGGGTAGCATTGCTCCTTAATATCATCCCTGAAGGACTCCCATGTGAGTGTGACTGTAAATAATGAGGGTTCCTCTATTTCCTTTTTCTTACAGAAAGTATCCCATGAATCTTTGACATGGGGGATGTCTTTGAGGAGCACAAAAGTAATCTTTTCTCTATTTGAAAAGTTATGGACAGAAAAATACCCTTCTAGCAGATTCAACCATTTGTCTACAACATTTGTGTCTATTTGACCTTCAAATATAGGAATATCAAATTTGATATGTACCTTGAAGGGGGCGGCGCCTTTGGTCGAGGAAGATGCGTCGCCTGTTGGTAGTCATCGAAGGATTTGTGCAAAGTTTTCCATCATCTCATTCCTATGTCGCTCAAGGGCTTCTTCAAGCAACATTTTGAAAGGATCTCATGTCTCGTCGTCTTTCTTTTCACCCTCCATGGATGGTTTCTTGGGCGTGTGAGATTAGTTCTCCTCAAGAGAAATAAGCTTGAGACCCAACTCTCTATACCCTGACCGCGTCGGGGACATGCATTAAAAAAACGACAAGGAGCAGACTGTTCTGATACCATTGATCCAAATTTATGAGAGGAACAAAATGAAACCACATATTTATAATGTTAACACAGAGATACAATGAACAATAATAGAGATACAATAAAATTTGACTTCTATTAAATAACAAATATGCTGAAAACTGTAAAATGCAGACTGAAAACAATCTTTCTAGAATGGTGGCAGCTTATTCCTGAGAAGAGATGTGGTGGATACGCTCATTCGAAAGAACATGAGTCCAATGAGGCTCCAAAAGAATTTTGACATCAAGAATGAATGCCAAAACCCTATACATCCAAAAACCTAACCCTAGGAGATGAAGTACCAAAAGTCATGTGGGCCCCGTTGGGGTAAGTTGGTACATCAACTTCCCAGGGTCGTAACTTTTGCATACGATCTCTGTTTGGGGCATTTGATACATCGTCGAAAAGGTCTATATGAGAAGTACAACTTTTGCCAAGGGTCAGGCATGTCTTATATAATGCTTGCCCCCTAATTAGAGACAGTTCAAGTGCATAGGCCAATGGAAGATATGAATGAAGTCATGGAAATGTTGGTGGAATGCATGTAGGAATTCAAGACAAGAGGTCAAGGACAATTTTCACAAACTAAATTAGTTGAAGGACTCTACTTTTGGGACACAATGGTAAGTGGTATGAGAATGAAATCCTTGGTTGACATGTGGCCAACCCACAGTTTTGCGAGTAAACAAGCCACAAAGTCTCTTCATCGTAAACCTGAGAGTTGCACTTGAATGTGTTAAGTGTTGAAGTCAACGGTGATGTTAGTGACAAGGATTGTTCATTCAACACCATTGAAAGTGGGGGAGTAGTTTGGAAACATGGATCTATTGGTAGCTCCATTGGAATATCATGCGATGATCTTGGGCTTGGACTTCCTCAGAGTTTCCAAAGCGGCTCCACTCATTCACGAAAGTCGCTTAGTATTCTTGGACAAGGCTAGAACACCGAGAAAACCCCTAATGATGAAAAGAGATTTCAGGAGGACGCCTAGGATTTATGTGATCAGGTTGGTAGAAGGAGTCAGTGGGATCACTGACAAGCCTTGCAATGCAACATAGCAAGAAGAAGTCATCCACACCGCAACATCTTTGAGTAGTATGGGGCAAGAAGAGAAACAACTGATAGTGACAAAGACTTGTTGAGTAGTGACGAGATACGAAGATGGGGCAAAGATGCCATGGAGATTGACGAATGTTGTCAGGGATGACAACAACTTGGAGTGGGGGAGGATGTAAGGTCTCCCACAACACCCACCAAGCATGTGCGCTCCTTGGGCAAATTCCATGATGGAACGGATGAAAAGCACAAGGAAGAAGCAATTGGTTAGGTGAACAAAGACATTTGAGTGTGAGCAGGAGCACCTTGGGTGCACGATGGTGGCATGTGGAACCAAGGGGGCACACACCTTACTTTCGGGTTTCATTTGGGAAAGGGTGGGGAAACTTGGGAGCATGTCCAAGGAGTGGACCCATCTTCTCTCGGAAACATGGGCACACTTGAGAGGTTGGACAATGCCATTGACACACCCATGAGGAGTCATGACGATCAACATGAGAGAGCGCACAAGGCAAGGGGTGTGCACCCAAGGATGGGGCGTGCTGGTCCAAGAGACGAATGATTGATGGGCATGTAGAATTGGATGAGTGCATTGGGTCCATGGAGGGGGCACGACGAGTCAGTTGAGTGTGGGTTTGCAAAGGGACGCGACACACCCAAGAGACATGACATTTCGCACAAGTGACCCTTGGAAACCATATAAAATAAAATGCACACAACCAAAGGAGACATAGATCAATTGGCAAGGATTTGGTGAGAACAAGTTTGAGGGAAGTCTAAGGCAACATACTAAGGTAGAGTTGCCAAGATGGAAGACAAGTAGCTAAGAGTTGGACATTTTGGAAGCTTTTGGGGAAGTCTATAAATGTAGGTCTGTTGGAGGCATGTGTGAGGCATAACCGAAATATGTGTTAGCTTGGTGAAATTATGTGGTAACGAAGGGACAACAAGTTTGCAGTTGTGGGCACATCAGAGGTGGACCGCAGGTGGTTGTGGAGACAGTTGCAACAAAGAGTCTTGGTGTGACAAATCTTTTCATGAGTGTCTTGGTGAGGTGAGGTGAGTCGTGTGACTCTACCGAAGTTGTAAACTGAGCTAGTAGATCTCATATTGTAATTGTTTCGCAATAACAAAGACTTAGTTGAGTGTTAGGCACGGTTTGTGCCGCCCACACTATTTATTTGTTTGTCTTCATTTGTTTCATATTTGTTCTCTCGAATTCTTATGTTCATGGAATGTATGCTTGTATAAGACTAAGTGTTAAACCATGTTAACAATTGTCTAAGTATACAAGAGTTGCACTAGAGTAGGAGTGTGACTCATCGGTAGCCTAGAACAAAGTATGGGTATCCTCTAGGTCAAGAGGCGTGGTCCAGACGAAGTATTCTTGGTGTGCCAGGCAACCAAGTAAGAATCGTCGCGATGTCGCACGCCTTCAACATGTAAACAATTGCAAGATTTTATCATGTGGGGTCATGACAGCGTGGAATATGGATTTTAGCAGTTGTGACATGTACTTTGTCATAGTAAAATATATTGTCTATGTTATTTATTTATTTTTCTATATCTCTAAAGGTGTTTTAAGGGGACGGTTCCTTAACAAATCATCATTATTTATCAAGGGCTTCTTGCCCACAACCATATATCCTTTGTTTATTAACCTATTATTAACAACCACCTCAAACATAATAGGCCACAATGCACTTTTCAAAAAAACACTACTTTCCTTTTACAATATATGCACCTTATATTCTCTTCAATATTTCCTTCCTCACTTCAACTAGTAATATCTTGAAAACAATATACATGATAATCGTCCTTAGATGCATATTCCTACGTAACTCAATCTAAGGTCCTTTGATATACATTTTTAAATATTACCACGGTTTTTGTTGGTCGCGAATCCCTTTTTGAAATGCTTTGGTTGATCTATGACACACTCAAGGGCTCTAATTATGTATTCTATGTTTATGTATCCCTTTAGTTTAACAAGAGTAGAAGCAATAAAATTATAATATTGCTAATTTATATGGATCCAATGCAAACAAGAGTGTTATTTCTCTTCAACTTCTTATACGATGCAGACGTGGAAATTTCTCATAGAAGTATGACGATTGATTAGTTAAACCGTATATATATGTGTGGGGAAAGTTCTCATAGAAATACGAAGGTTGACGTGAGCCAAAAGGAATAGGTAGAAGTGGAAGACGGCTCTGATTATGTATTCTATGTTCATGTATCCCTTTAATTTTAAAAGAGTAGAAGCAATAAAATTATAATATTGCTAATTTATATGGATCCAATGCAGACAAGAGTGTTATTTCTCTTCAACTTCTTATACCATGCATACGTGGAAAGTTCTCATATAAATATGACGATTGATTAGTTAAACCGTGTATATATGTGGGGGAAAGTTCTCATAGAAATATGAAGATTGACCTGAGTCAAAAGGAATGGGTAGAAGTGGAAAGTTCCGGGAGAAGTATGAAGAATGACGAGAGAAGAGGTAGCAGTATCCTTGAAAGGAGATTGTTATATGATAGTAATAATAAGAGAGGGTAGTTTATTGATTAGTCCCCGTCACAAAGACTTGAGTAATAGTCACTCATGTCATAACCATCAATGGAGGGATGCGAGAAGACGTGTGGAATTTATCGGTGAAAGCCACAACGTTGGTGTCCATCACGGACTTATTTGTGGAATTTATTTGCCTGCAAAGCAAATAAATGGACACACAGGACCCACAAGTTACAACGTTGATGCCCGTCCAAAATAAAATATATCACGGAGTTACAACTTTGGTGCCCGTCCAGTCCAAAATATCAGGGAGTTATTATTAATGATGAACCACTAAGATTTTGGATGTTGCGTGGACAAGAAATATGGGTAGTGGTGGGAAGGAGTGAGTTAAAAAATGAAAACAATTTCAATGATGGGTGAGTTTTTTTAGTGACACAAAGTTTCATCTTCATTCATTTAGTTTTTTAAATTCGAATGTGGTTCTTTTAAAATGAACTAGAAAAAGTTTTCATGATCAATTTTTTTATTAATAAGGTGAAATTATGACTTTTCTCAAAATTCCTATTGAATATGGAAAATAATTTTAACAAAAAAATTGTTGAGTTTGTCCACTTTTTAACTTATTCCATGGTGACAATCGTATAGGAAGACATATGTGATGTATATTAACTAGAACCAGTTTGTGAAGGTCATTTATGCTATATTTGACATTGATACTCATTTTTGGGGATGTTAACCAAGATGTGCCAAATTGGCATAATGGAAGACTTTATCATTGCTTTTGAGAGATTAGCAATCAAAATAGAGGGTATCACGATGAGTTCTTCAAGGATTTTTTTATTAGTAGTCTTAAGGAGAAAATTAAAGCATGGGCCTTCATCTCCCACCCTGTTACGTGGTTGGACGCCTCTAAGTGAGCAAAAAATGCCAAAGTGGTGGTCGCTACCCAAAGTAAACGACCCAATTTTGTTCAATGAAATGTCTCCTTTTGTATCCTATTGCCACTCCACTTTCTTCTCAACACTTGCAACTCCACAAGTTCACTTGGTAGAAGCAGTAAAACATTGATGTTTTGGCCTTTGTTATCATTGTGATGAATTTTTTTTCAAAGGGAATATATGTAAGGAACATAAATTATTTGTCATAGATATGATCTCATCGGTAAGGTTTGAGAAAATTTAAGAAGAAGACATAAGGCTGAAGTTGGTTGAGACTCCACAAGATGAAGTACCTACTTAGGAGCCTCCTTATGAGAAACCCCAAATTTCCCTCCATGCTTTGTTAGAAATTACAACTCCCTGGACCGTGAAGTTGGTTGGCTATATCAAGCATAGCTTCATGTGATTGTCTTAATGAACAACAATAACACCCACACATTTATTCATCATCATGTTGTAGAAGAAACCCATTGTTATGTCCATAAAGTGCACAATTTTCAAGTCATGATAGTTGGATGGAGGTACAATGGAATGTGGTGGTAACTGTGAGAATGTGAAACTCCAAATGGGGGACTATTTCCTCAAATCAAACATGTTTGTTGTTTAAATGGGACTTGGGAGGTTATTATGTAGTTTTACAAGCATAATGGTTTTGAATATTGGGCCATGTTATAATGGATTTCAACAAGTTATACATGAGCTTCAATATGGAGCACCTTAAAAACATCCTTAAATTTATTCATGCAAGTTCACCTAAAATTATTATCTCTCAACATATGGAATGTCTCTTGAAGAAAGGTCACCTAGGGATTATTGCCCAACCAAGTTATGGATAACTCCTACAAGTAATTCATTCTCATTTGTAGTTGGTTTTGGAAAACAATCATTAGGGATTTCACCCCTCATCTTACCCTCTTCACATGGCATATCACCGATTCTAGGTGGTAAACCACCCAATATGTATCCTTATAGACATCCTTTTGCAAAAAACATTAGATTGAAAAGATCATGCAATAATTGTTGGTGACAAGAAAAATATGTCCTAACAGTAACCCCCACTCTTCCTTAGTGATCATGTTGTTAAAGAGAGAAGGCAATTGACACATGTGTCTAGACCTATGTTCTCTTATCAAGTTGATGGTCAAAGATAAATTTCCCATCCTAATCATTAATAACCTCTTCGATGAGCTTCATGATGCATAGTTCTTCACTTAACTAGATCTTTGTGATGCAGGAGCATCACCAACATCAAGCGAGCCAACGCGGAATCAAAGGACAACTGAAAGGCGTCTAACACAAATTTTTGAATTTCTCTTGGATTTGATGCGCGAACATAAATGTGGAAATTTAATGAAGCACACTTGTATAATGTAAATGGACTTTGAGCCTTTAGCTCTCGTCCTTTAGTAGATAGAAGGCATTTAAAGTAGTTAATGCAAGTAGGTAGAATTGAATGTGTAGATTAGACAGTTTTAGAGCGCAAGAGGGAAACAAGATATAGACACCCTCATTGT
>SNQJ01S0191708.1:14685-30409 GCA_010110895.2 Picea sitchensis
GAATTCAGGGTTGTGTCTCTGAAGCTCAGATAGTTTATCTTTTGTTCTCGTTCATCCAGAAGTGTAGACAGGCACAGGAGCCGTGCAAGGAGTGCGCAGGCCGAAGAAAGTCTCAGGGTTGCGAACCTGAGCCAGTATCGAAAGACTGCTGCTGTAGGTGTGCACAGAGTTGAAGGACTTCAACACTTGGAAGTGTCGGAAGGTTGCCGCAAGGAGTGCGAGCAAGAGGTTTCTTTCTGAGGACTTGAAACCGTGGACAAGCTCAGGAAGGATAAGGCCTTCGAAGTTGTTGAAGGACAACGCAAGGGTAGTTGCAACTGGAAGTTTGTAGGAAGCGTCACAAGTTTGCACACAGGTAGACAAGTTCCGCGGAGGAATACTTATTCGTTTCACAGATTTCGTCAGGAGAAACGGATGGTCGATATTCTCCGAGGAGGATTCACGACATCCCGTGAGTCATTAGATCTCACAGAGGAGCAGGGGAGATACTCCGAGTATTCCTGAAGGATTTAAAGCTCAGGAGGGGTAGGACCGTAGATCCAAGTCACGAGGACCGTTGAATTTACGTGGAGATTCGCATATCGGGGTTTTGTGGGTTGAAGTCCCGTGAACATAGCAGCAGGAATCGCGATATCACAATACACGATATCCCGACAGCCAAGTAACAGTGTGGGGCCACAAGGCTTAGAGAGGTGGACAGGTGGCACGAGCTATCGGAGTTTCGCGATGAGAAGTTCTGAAACAATTGCATCAAGATTCGCGATATCGCGAACCCCGAATTGCCGATGAGGTGAAGCGTTGAATAGTCAACTCGCGCGTGCATCGGAGTTTCGGCGTATCGGGCATCGGGAGTCGGGGATACAAGTGGTTCGACATCGCGAGTGCTGAAATCGCGATAGAGAAAACCCCAGTAGGAAAAGGTCAGCGTTGACTAGTTGTCAAGTTTTAGGGATTCGAGAGACCTACGCCCGACCATTGAATTCGCGAAGTAGCGAAGTCCGATCTCCTGATAAAGTAAAGAGAGGGGATCGCGGGAAGAGTTCTGTGGGTGCAGATTTTCCGATAGGGAAATAGAAGAGTGTTAGAGCTCTTCGAGCCGTGGAAGAAAGAAAGATCCTGTGAGCAGACGTGCTTGCGAGTGCGGACTGCGTCACTTTGTTATATGTATTACCAACTTCGAATGAGGGAAGTAGACAATCCTAAGATTGCATTTTGCACACATTAAAGATATTATGAGTTTTTAGTGATGCCTTTTGGTATTTTTAATGCCCCATCTACTTTTTGAGCTTCGTGAACAAGATTTTCAACTCTTTTTGCGCACCTTTGTGCTTGTCTTCTTTGATAATATTTTGATTTACAATAAAAACTAGGAGACACATTTTGCTCAAGCCTTACAATTACTCTAGGATAACCAATGGTTCATTAAATGTTCTAATGCACTTTGGCACTTCTAAAGTGGAATACTTTGGTCACATTGTTTGAAGATAAGGGTGCAAGTAGATCCCAAGAAAATTGAGGCTATGAAAGACTGGCCATGCCCAAAGATATTGAAAATCTTATGTGTTTTCCTTAGTTTTACTAGTTACTATAGAATATATGTATAAGAGCTATGATAGAATTGCAACCACATTAACTACCTTACTAAAATGAATTCCATTATATGGATTGATGCAAAAAACTAGGCATTTCATGCCTTATAGGAAGCCACGTGCACTACTCCAATCTTATCCATCTTGGATTTCACTAAGACTTTTGTACCAAAATGTGATGCCTCGGGGAAAGGCACTGGTTAATGTTGATGCAAGAGGGATGCCCATTTTTATTCAATAGTAAAAAATTATGTGATAGAAACTTGGGTAAGTTAGTATATGATAAGGAAATGATGACCATCCTTCATGCAATAGAGTCATGGCATCGTACCTTATTGGGAGGAAATTCTATATCAGGACAAACCATCATAGTTTTAAGTACTTTTTGGAACAATTTTTCTCATCACCAAAGGAACAAAATTGGGTCACTGAGATGTTAGGATATAATTATGACATCATCTAAAAGAAGGGAAAGGAGAACATGGTGGGTTATGCCTTGTATAGTAAATATAACAAGGATGGATCACCATTTTCCTTATCCTTATCATTATTGATGCTAGAGCGAATTGTCAAGGTATGTTATGAATCATTGGCTAATGAAAAGGTTGTTTAAGCCATCCAATAGCTAAAGGAGTACCCTGATCCCCCTATTTGATACACTTGGAATCACAACATCTTGAGGTATAAAGGGTGTATCTTTTTGGTGTAGAACTCTACTTTAAAAGGATGGGTGTTGGTGGAATTGCATTACTCTACCACCATGGGTCACTCTAGTTTTTAGAAAACATATGAAATGACTAAGCACTCATTCCTTTGGGATGGAATTAAGAGGGACATCCATACATTCATAATTAAATGTGATGCATGCCAAATGAAGAAGGATGAAACAATGAATACCCTTGGGGGATTGCAACATCTATCAATTCTTGCACTTATTTGGGTTGGCATTCAAATGGATTTAATTGTTTCCCTTCCTAAATTTGAAAACAAATCTATCATCACGGAGGTCGTTAAATCCATTTCTAAATATGCTCACTTTTGTGCATTACATCACCCTTTTAAGCTATCCACAATTGTACAAGTCTTCATGGAATATATTTTTAAATTATATGGCTTACCTAATTCAACTGTGATGGATCATGATTTCACCTGCACCAACAAATTTTGATAGGATTTGTTTAAACTATAGGGCACCCAATTGAAAATGAGCATGACTTATCATCCCCAAACAAGGGATCAAATAGAGTGTTGGTTGTGGAGCCTAATTATCTTCCTGATTCAGAGGTATTTGTTTTCAACCGTGTTTATACCCCATGAAGACTTTACACCCTATAAGAATGTACACTCTTCCACAGGGGGGGAGTGCAGAGGGGGGTTACCCCTCTGCGGGGTCCAGGGGAAAGCATCCCCCGATGGGGGTTCGGGGGTGAAGCCTCCGAAGGAAAAATTGCCTTGTAAATGTATATTGTAATTTCATTTCAAATCTAGACCGTTCATTATAAGGTCCCAGATCTAACGGTAGAAATTATGTTAGGTTTTTTTTCCCTAGAAGGAAACCCTCTGTTATGAGGGAAATGTATTGTAGCTATGCATTATGGAAAATATTGTATTATGAGATATGAGACTGTGAGAGAAAGAAGAGGAAGTTACAACGGATTTGTTGTAGGTTGTATCCCTTCATATGATGGATAATAATAAAGGAAGGACCTGGCAATTTCTCAGGTGGACGTAGCCCACAGTGGGTGAACCACGTAAATCTATGTCTCTATTGTATTTTGTATCTTCTATGTTTTTTTCTACATTTGTTTTATTTTATTGCTCCACGGTCCTGTTTTTCTAACATAGAGGTGGTTAATAAGTGCATGAAAATTGTTTGCGATGTTTTGCATCAGATCAATAGGGCCAATGGGTTCAATGGATACCCTTTGTGGAATGGTGGTACAATACCACCTATCATGGTGCTAAAAAAAATGTGACCTATGAAGTTTTTTATTGACAAAAACCTCCATTAATAATTTTGTACTTACCATGCAAGCCAAGGTTCAAGAAGTGGGTATCATTCTTAACACCAAAGCTGCCATTCTTTTTATACCAAAGGAAATTTTGGTTTTGGATAAAAATATAATGAAGCAACAAGGAGATCAACGTCACTTGGAGCACTCCTTTGAATAAGGGGATCAAGGGTTTTTTCATCTCCAACCCTACAAGAAGACATCTTTCAAAAGAATAGATCCACCAAAATCTCACCCCAAGTTCTATGGTTCCTATCAAATCCTCTAGTGCTTTGGACAAGTTGCCTATAGATTGGTTCTATCATCCCACCCTAAGATGTTCCTAGTGTTTCATGTGTCACATTTTAAGAAAGTGGCTAGGTAAAATTTTCACATTCAGACCAACCTTCCAACAATTGATGAAGAGAGTTCCATTTGGTTATATTCAAAATAATACTAGACAAAAGAGAGTGTCAATTTTTCCAACACAATATCTCGAAAGTATCGATACATTAGAAGGATACATAGCCATAAGATGCCTCATGAGAACCAAACATGATTTTACAATAGTTTTCATGCCTCCATCCTTGAGGGAACCACTATTTTTGAAGGGGGGGGGGGCATGTTAGGGTCCTACCCTAACCTCTCTACTTAAGTGTACTCAAGAGTCAAATAATTGATGTGCAAGACCAAATTATTTGATTAAGGCCCACTAGGTAGTTGGTGCATAGTTATTCAATGTAAAAGGGTCACGTTTACTAAATGAGGCTCACTAGTTAGTTGGTACTTGTTAATCATGGGAGCCCAATTGGATTAGGGATTGGGTAGCAAGGAAGTATTTATAGAGGTAGGAAGCTATGTAATGGTTTGTCAAGTATCATCGTTGTATTGGAGCTCTACTCATTTGGAGGTTTCCCACTTGAAGAGGTTGTGACCATTGCTCTCTTTCTAGATTATCAATATAATGGTTAATATTGTCCTAGTTCAATACTATTCTTCCTATTTTAAATTTTGCAATTTATATTTCTTTCAATATTTCTCTTAATTCTCTATTCTTTCTATATGAGTACATTAAAAGTGTACTTCAATATTTGAATGAAAATGTTTTATTCTTCGATGCACCAACTACATTGGTTTTTACTTTTCTTCTATTTAATATTAATGTAGTAACCAATGTATGTTAACATTAATAATATTGGAAAATTATATTGCCATTATTGACATTAGATATCACACTTTCTGATCCAAAAAGGATCCAAAGAAGACTAAGAACAATTCAGAACTCACAGAGGCAACTTAGGACGCTCATAATGTCTCCAGTAGACAAAGAAAGAGAAAAAATTCAAAGTCCCCAAAACTTAGTGAAAATGACATGATCGCGAAGAGTGTGTCGCAAGATTTCTAATGATGCAAACGGCTCGTCAAACAGAGTTACAAATTGAAAGATATTCACAGTCAAAATTTGGTCAACCTAGCCCAGTCAGTAGGGGATGAGTCAACATCCATACTACTGACGTCAACATCCGTACTGCTGATGTCAGCATCCATACTGCTGACATGATCATCCATAAATCACATGTGGTAGGAGAAGGGGAAGTGACACATGGCATGCTGACGTCAGCATGATGATGTGGCAGTACCAGAGGCTACCACGTGTCACTCGATTTTTGGCGATTTGGACCGATCCATGGATGAATCAGATCATGCCACGTGGTAGTCCATAAAATTGGTACAGATGATGTGGCATGCTGACGTGGAGTGTTGACGTGGCATACTGACTTGGCAGGGGGTAGCGTGGTCGAATGAGAGTCCACCATGTGGCCCAATCAGGGGCTACCACGTGGTAGGCGAGAAATGCACAAGGATAGCCCGTGAACAAATTTTGGAAAAAAAATAGTTGGTGGGTCCACCAAATTTGGCGGACCATGCCAACTATAGACATGGTTTTATATTGTTGGTAAGGTTCCAGAGCCACCGCCAGAATAGCGGAACAAAACAATACACTCACACACACACACACACACACACACACACACACACACACACACATATATATTACAACAATACAAATCCCAAATGGAGAGTCTACGAGGCTTGACCCCGGGACCTCCACCATAACCAACGCCTTAATATATCCGCCCCTAACCAATAGGCCGTGTCTACCACATGGTAATTAATGACCAATTTAATTATTAAAAGGTGCATCCGCCGAGCCACTGAGAAGGAGGAGGCGCATGGACCATACGACCTCCTAGGAACGCTTTTCTATGAAAAGTACAGTCATCATTGCAGGTTGTAGAGGGCACAAAAATCAAGATGAAATTCTTCTTGGGCCTGGGAGTGCCAGAGTCAGATCAAGGCGTGGAGACAGTCATTTTTAGGTAATTTGATGCCATGAATTTAATGGTGTTGTATAGCCATGCCAGCATGCAACAGTCCTTCACTCGATGAAGTCGGAGAAGGTAGGGTCCATGGATCACTAAGATAGGAAGTATGGAAAGGAATGGAACTCCCTACTGAAGCAGGCCTACTAAACATGGCATAAACGTGGTGAATCGGTGCTGAGAAGTCGAAAGTACCCATGAGGGAAGAATACATTCCAACACTGATATTCTCAATTTTCGGCTAAGAATTGTCGATCACCGGGATCGATGGTCCAACAGATGCATTAGGACTAGAGCACGCAAAGGAAAACTGGTCGACCATCACGATCTCCCGCTAATGAGGAAAACAAAGTGTGCGGAAAACGAACGATACGACAGTGGCCATAGCATAGGTCCAATTGCGACCTAGTAAAAAGTTATAATCGAGAGGTGCATCAACTACCTCTACTTCCACCTCTACCATCTTCCCACCTAACTGGACCGGAAAGGTAGGGAGAATACCATGAGGGCGGAAGGAATGACCGTCGAATGCAGTCAACATGTTCGATGACTTGGAAAGGGTGGGAGAACCAATAGCATTCCAACAGACCAGGGACATCACGCAAGTGGCATCACCTTCATCAACAACCGCTCGTTTGATAGTATATTTAGAATATTCCACGTGGATTTGGAAAGCCACATGGTAGGGTAAGAGAGGCTTCACATCCATGACATCAAACATGATAACTTTCGATCCACTAGGTTCTAGAGCTCCTAAGGCAGAGAGCAAGGCATTCCTCTGTGATGGACACGTCTGGAGTACCTCCAAAGCTGACATCGTGCAAGGTGTTTTTCCAAGATCCTCAACAATAGAGTAGTTATGGGTGGCTCTAGCATTAGGGTTGTGGGTAGAGCACTTTAGTACTCCTTTCAGAATAAAAGGCGGTGGCTCTGGTTTCTCGATCTGTAATTTCGTCTCTGGGGGTGGAGGAGGAGCTTCTAGGCTGGTACTAGCTTTTGAAGAGTCGTAATCTCGAGAGTGGGTGGCTTTATCGATTTTTGCGTCGACCATATTAATACAAACACGGTCGCCATCTTGTGGTGGTGGGTTTTGACTTCCACCAGGCGCATTTCCGGCATTTGAAGAACTCGAATGGCGCATTTCCGGCATTTGAAGAACTCGAATGGGTTTTGACTTCCACCAGGCGCATTTCGAGGCTAAGTGCTGGTTGTGTGGGAATGGATTCGTTGGCATAGCAGGCGGAATATTTAAAAGCCTCGCAGCCTTCGCAAGTTTGGGGTATAAGTGTGTAAGGTGGTCATCAGTACAAAGTTTACAAGGAAACTTCACCTTACGCTTCTCTTTCTTTCCCTCTCCAACATTATCGTTCTGTTTCCCGTTATTATCCTTGTCCTTGGGTTTATTATTATTCTTCCCACCCTTATGATTATTTCTACCTTTCCTTTTATTTCCATCTGGTTGCTGGTCACCATTTGGGTTTTTCGATGATTGCACAGAATGCACATCCGCCGATTGGATGGGGTTAGAGGATCCAGATGAAGCTGGTCCTCCGACAGAATTCGTTGCTGAGTCTGTGGACTTTACATTGGTACCCTATAATGCCATCGACATGAGGCCTAGGACTCTATCTAGGATCGTGATTCGACCGCGGTGCGTCGGGAAGAAGGTGGTATAACATCCTAGACTAAGCATATATAAGATCAAATTGTTGGGCTCTAAAAATAGCTTCTTCTTCATTGAAGACCCCGGAAGTAGCAACGTCCTTTGAAATAAGAGTGTGAAAAGACTTTAGGAACCATTCTAAAAGAATGGTCGGGGGCATAGGAGTCTTAACCAACCACCTTCGTCTACGCCATTCCTAGATATGGTCCGATATGTGAGTGCCAGTACCCTGGAATAAAGTTGAAAAAAGTTCAAGGCCAACATCATAATGAATGGGGAGTTGAAAGTGGTTGAGAAAGGCTAGCACTAACTGATGAAATGACCCATATGTCCCCCTAGGTAGCTCAATGTACTATTGTGATGCAATTCCAATAAAAGTGCGATGAAACAATCGTAATCTAATAGATTCGTGATTTAGAGAATTTGATGAGCACCAAAGGTGAAAAGTAGTAACGTGATCAAAAGGGTCCTCACCATTCTTACCTTCAAACTTTAGAATGTCTAACGGAAGCTTGGTAGGGATAGGGGGCCATGTGGGATCATGACTCACTAGGTCATTCATTAGTTTAGACAAATCTGGCATATTAAGCATGTCCAGAAAGGGAATACGGGGTTGCGACACATGACCCCATCCTCCTGTGAACGATTGTGCGTTAGGAGCTGCATTCCATCCAAGATTTTGGTAAGGACCAGAACCTTGTCTGGAATTATAAGACCCTCCTCCGGGAGGATTTGTAAAAGATGGATTGGGCATCATTCTAGCAGGAATTTTCTGATAAGAGTTATGAAAATTTCCCCCAGTTGGATTAGATCCAAGATGAGGGTTGTTAAAATTGCCCCCAACTGGATTAGATCTAGGTTGGGGGGTGCCCAAAGCGTAAGACTGACCTCCTCTAGGTGGGAATCCGGAGGATTGAAGTGGATTCATCATGCGAAAATTATTGGTCGGAATCGGCACCGAGGGGATAGGGATATAGGGTGGAACTTGTCCTCTAGCTAGGTTGTTCCATCTAGCCGTAGAAGGATTAGACCCAGGGTTAAGAACATGGACACATCCTACATTATGATTCACTTGGGGAACATCAGAAACTCCAAATGGGAAGGGAGTGTAAGTAGGTGTAGTGCCCCCAAGTCCAAGGCTAGCGTTATGGCCAACAACTGGGATGGTCGTTGAAAACTGCGAGGTGAAATTAGGAATACCATAAGAAAAAGGACTAGAGGCCATGGGGATGGTCTAAACATTGTAACTCCACGAGTCGCCAAAATCCCCAAAAGGGTTTGAGGCAAGAGATGAAGCATTAACTACAGGCCGAGCCATAGTACCAGTGTAAGCCTATGGCACTGCAACTGTAGCGGCTGCAGGTGTCGAAGGATTACTATTAACTATAGTGGGATTGGGGGTCGAAGAACTCCCAGTGTTTCGAAGACTGGACTTAGTACTCATCCTTGTGGGACCATAAGTCTGAAAAGTGGATGTGTGTGTACCACTCCTGATAACTCTACGCCTTTTAGAAGGCAATAACTTGAAAATCGGTGGTAACTGTAATAACCGATGGGACCTACGAGGAAGCTGGTTCGAATCCACAATGAATTATGATTCTAAACAAAAAAAGATATCCTAAGGCCAACTAGTAGTCAAAGAGAATACCAAAATTCAAGAGGCCAATATGCATGCAAATGGGCTAAAGTGGCTGAGTGGCCTCCCTCACTAAAGAAGTTATGCCTCATCCAGGAGGGACTTGAGACTCCCTGCTAAAGTTTGGAGGTAACAAAGTCAGTTATAAGGGCCCTCGTAGGCTTAACAACCAGTCAGTCAAATTCCCCCAGAGAGGTAATATTCCATAAAGGTTGTCTATTGTCCGACCCCTATCTGACTCGGGATGGAAGCAAAATAACCCCTGCAAGTAACCTATGAGATACCTAAGTCAAGAAACTAATCAACCAATGTATAACTGATGCATAGGAAAACAGTCGTAGGTCCGGATTACCATATGGGCAAGGTAGCAAAGCCTGAAACCCTGAAAGTACCGCCTCTCACAGAGGTATGGGCACTAGCAAGATCCCCAAATATGAATAAATCCACAGAAATATCTCCGACACTAGGTGAGTATCTGGGGGGTATCCCTTCAACTAACTTCGCGCGACCTCATTCTTGACTCTAGTGTGAGCGAAGCTTCCTGATATTACCAATTATATAATGGAATTCTCAACTCCCTGTCTCATACACATATGTTGATTTAATTTCCTTGGAGAAGTTTACTCACAAAATCCTATTCCAAGGCACTAAATCCTAGGCTAGTTTGTGCACCCTAAAAATAAAATCGTGACTAATCAATTTTAGTTTAAAGCGTAAATTTTATTGGCCGTGGTTAGACAAAAAGGTATGGAAGTGAAACTCATGGTGTTATGAATATGCAAGAAAATAAATATGGATATAATGCAAAGTCTATCTTTAACTTTTCAATGAATGATATGCTGATAAAAAAATGCAGTCTTCAATTTCAACTCTGCAATTCAGAAGTAAAATGCAATCTTTTGCTAAATGTGTTAAGCTAATGATAAAGGTTTAAAGACAAAAATGCCAACAAATGAAAAATTCCTATGTTTGTATTTTCAATATACTAAAAAAAAGAAAATGCATGGACTGATGAGCAACCTGATATATAAATTCTAATGTGTATAAAAACAATCACTCGAGCAGAATACCAAGCAGCTAAGAAGACAACCCAGATACCAAGGACAAATCAAAAACGAAAAAACAAAGAGAAAGACTCCGTCCAAAAATTCAACTCCAAACAGGTTTCCTCTCATCCCAGATAATCTCAATAGGCACTACAGAGACCTAAGAAGGCTCAGTAATCCTCAAATCCTACCCAACAGTCACTCAATCAAGCCATAAAGCAAGGGGAAGTGGTATACGTGATTGTTGAGGAAAAAATGGCGTATACGCTTTAAAACAAGGCCAGGCAAGGGAAAAAGGATGAAAACTCAGACCCAGAGTGAACAAAATCTGTCCAACAGTGATACGGCAAGAAACACAAAGGAAAAAGAGCAATGTCAGAAGAAAAAGTACTTCAACCCTTAGAAGGAAGATCTCTCCCCAGTGGAGTTGCCATTTATGTTACAAGGGAAAAACTCTCTATGGCCAAGGGTAAACCACAACAGACAGGTATGACTGCAGAAATCAACTCAATTTTGACATATGCTATATAGACTAATGTGTGATATAAGAAAGAGGCCTACCTCGATCCAACATTTGATGAAGTTTCATCGTTGAGCACTTTGACCCAAAGCTTTATACCTGCAATAAGTTCTTAACAAACACGCAGAGAAAGTAAATAGTGATGATATAAAAGTGGTTAGCACATCAGATAGCATAGTCCATTAATAAACATTACAAACATGCCCATGGACAATAATCATATATTTGCAAGATATCAATAGGACGGGAAAGGAGTATTTCTATTAATAATTGATCAGCAGAAGTGACAACATTACAGACTTCTGTGTCAGCATGGTTCGAAACCAAGAAACCAAGTTCCTTCCAACTGGGTATCCACCACTTCAATCCTCCACCAAAGGCAAGCTCATAGGAAAGAGGTAATGAGATCCTCTCAATAATAAGGGAAGAGATTGGGGGTTGAACACTGTGTTCAAACTTGAGGGACAAAGGGATGCAGACTCAATATGAAGTAATTTCTCCATAGTAACTTTGCTCTCAAAGTTGGATGCTTTCTCCCTTTTCCATAGCTCGAAATTGTGCTCTTATAGCCTTCATAATGCAACTGAAGGGCCGAGTCAGAATGTTTCCAGTATACAGAAGGCCAAGGATCAGAGATCTTCTGTTGTGACATAGAAACCCGACCTCATTTTGTATTTTCTAGCACAAATCCTGATATACGTGAGTTGTAGTGGAGTAGCAAGCGTATACACATCTTGCATAGAAGTTAGGGAGCGTATATGTGGAAAAAATGTATATTTTTATCTCTATATTCATCAAAAAGGGATGATAAGTCTGCATAGGGAAATGGAAAAATGCCCTCTGTGAAAGATAGCAATGGTGATGTGAATCTTGCTATAACAGATGCCCCCTAATGTGTGTGATTAGAGGAGTATCTGCGATGGCCAAAATACATTATAAATAACCCAGAAGTGGAGTGGTAGAGAACCGGCTGGACGAACTCAATTACTCATTACATTATTTACTGACTTTGCATACATGGCTGCCAAGAATACAATGCAGATCCATGTGGAAAATATACCAAACAAGTGTTCATGGCCATGAATAGGCAAATACAAATGCGGTTACATGCCAAAATTTGTCATAGTCACGAAAAAGGCCCAGTGAAACCAATCTCAAAGTCAATCTGAAGATATTTGTATATCATGGAGTACAATCTGATCTCCCATGATCACTGAAGGCAAATAGGTACTGGTCCAATGAAATGGAAGCAACAACTCAGGAAAGTTGCGTACATATAGTGATGTCTTCAAGTCTTCTATGCTATCCACCAAGGGTGCAAGTCTACATCATGCGAATAAATGAGTTGAGGTTGAGCATGATGAGACATTGTTTGATTACCGATCATTGAGGTATACCATTACCAAACGCGAGATAGCCTACCAATAATGAAAGTAGTTATCAAGGCACCAAGTACATCTCTACAAGTGTGAATAAAGGAGTATGTGTCGAACACTTGAGAAATCCATTGATCAGGAGATATTGATGTATTCCCATCTGTCAATGGCGAGAGAGCCTGCCACTAATGACTGCAAGCCTCAAGGTACTCATAAAACTCTAGGTCCCATATCCAGAATAAATGATCTGAAGTCGATGGAAAGAGACCCGTTGAAAGGAGAGAATTGAGGCATCTATCATCAATCAACACAAGTAACAAAGAAGGAGCTTCATGATTTGGTGGAGATCAGACGAAGAACATGTTCACGAACCAACGACCCTGTGCGTATTTCATGTGTGCCAAATGAAAGCGGTACACAAAAAAGACCCTCTGAATAGCAGCTAATGATGAAAAACTACTAACAAAGGCGAGGAAACCACCAATAAGACTAATGGAATCCAAGACACTGCACGAATCCCAAAGTGTGAATAGATGTCTTGCCATTGAACACAAGGGAAACCACCAAGTCAACAACCAATGATGAAATGTCGATTGTTGGGTTCAAGGTGACCTACCAATGATGAAAGTAGGGCTAGGGTGCATGATAAGACCAAAGTATCATGTGATTCTAAGACAAACTGAGGGTATGGCTGACATGCAAAGTCAAGATTTCTGAGGAGTGGTCGACACATGTTGATAGACTTCCTTTGAACAAGAGCATGAGACATATGGTGGACTTCGGCAACATAGACTCAATGATGTGACAATTAGATGTAGGAGGCATCTATAATGTTCTCTATAGGGACTGGAAGAGTAACCACTCGGTAGAGAAAACTCTATAGCAAGATCATCTTCCTAAGGCCATGCTAAACCCAAAATTATAATGACACAAGGACTTAATAAATTTGTGCTCTGTTCAAAGGCAACATGACAGCTGCCAATTACAATATAGTACTCCCTTCTTGCCCTTTTTTTTTTTTGTTTTTTCATAACAAATGAATTCTATGATACAGAGGAGGGAATGAGTGTCGCAAGTAAGCAAAACTAGTTCTAGTAGTGGAACGTACCTATGCTCAATGCAAGGAAATGCATGTGGGATATGGACACTCAGGGTGATGTTCCCTCCAGGGTATAGGGTGTCAAATTTTGAAGGATATAAACAAGGTTCTGCTTGGTTAAGGATGCAAACTGCTTAGGCAACGGTTTATAACGCAAAGCGAGAACCAGCTAAAGGCTCAATATTGCAAGCAAGGGCATGAGATGCAATCACAACTTGACACCAAAAAATGTCATTTTTTATATGTTTTATTCTACTTGGTGTGAAAAAGGGGTAAACTTGTGCCAAATAGACATCTTTTCAAATCCAATTTACGAGTGTGAAAAAGACAAGTTCACTCGGAAATCTTTTCAATTTTTGATAGCGAGTTGGAAAAGAGATTAACTAAGACTCATGACCTTTCAAATCCAATTTTAACGAGTGTGAAAGGGACAAATCACTTGGCGATCTTTTCAGTTTTTAGACGAGTGGGAAAAGATCTTAACTAAGACTCGTTTTTTGGGAGTCCACGGGTAAGAAGGTCGCATGTGCATGAATGAGTAATGAGTCTCATTATAAAGTCATGTATTGAATTATAATGGACTCCCAGTCCTAAAGAAAAAAATCGTCATGGGCACCAAATGACAAAGAGGATCTAACTAGGGTACCCATGTTTGGTAAGTTTCTACCATTTATTAATGACGCTATTAATAACAGATGGAGGGTTATGTGTCACAATAAATGGGTTCGTACATGAGGCATAAAAGGTAGTAGTTAAAGGATAATACGAAATGCATGATGGAGTGGATACATATCCTATATGATAGGTCATGAAAATACCTGCCTGAGGAGACGAACAACCAACCATGACGCTGAAATCTGTAAGAAAATTGAGTCGAAACTGCAAAAAACAACTTAAAACCATTCTTGAATTAGTCTATTGGGCAAAACAACAGCATAAAACTAAATCAAGTGGGTAACAATAGTTTATAAATAGTAATAAAATCAAAATTTATTGTATCATTTTCATTTTTACCCAAATAGTGCAATTTGGACTAAAATACATCTAGAATTCAAATGGTGATCGTGGGAGCAATAGGCAACAGAATCATGGACCGTCTGGACCAGGTAACTCTTCATCCCATCCTCTTCAAATTCAGTGGTTTACATTTTTGAATTAGATTATGTTTTGTTAGTTTTTAAGGCCACAAATTGGGTTTTTTGGTATACGCGGGTTTCTATGAATAGGTCGCATATACAACTAGCTATATGCCTCTGTGTGAACTACAGGGGGTGTATATCAGGGCCTACCTGCGACTGTTTGTGAATAAACCGTGTATACATGCGCAAATGGAAAAAAATAAAGGATTCTAACTCAAAAATGATTTGTTTTTTGCAGGATGGTGTTAGAATGGAGAGAGAGAGAGCATGAGGAGGTAGATGCAGCAGTGGATCGGGATCCGGTGGCTCAAGCGACTTTGAAAATATGTGGTTTATACAAGTTTTTGTCTCTCAAAGGAATGAGGACCCAGGTGAGGTTGTTGGAAATGCTTGTGGGATATTGGGATCCTGATAACGAGAGATTTATCCTTGATGGACAACCATTAAGGATCGAAGTAGAGGACATCTACTTCTTGACAGGAATTTCACACTGAGGAGAGGTTGTGGACATCAAGTCAAGCAGGGCAGGGAGTGGGATGAAGGTCGAGGAATACATCGAGGTCCACTGTGTTGCAGGGACTCCCATGGTGGGAATTCAAATCCCTATCCGGGCTATAGGTAACCTTAGCCTGAAGATCATTGTGCTCGTGCTTACCAAGATTATAGGATCGGCCTCGCTGTTGGATTACTAAGAGGGGGAGGGGGTGAATCAGTAATAGAGAAATTTAATCATTTTTAACCATGTAATCCAAGTGTTATATCAATGAAGCATTATCATCCAATAATTTCAGAGTAAATAAGAAATGAACAAATGAAAAATCATACACATACACAATACACCATTTTTTACATGGAAACCCAAATTCAGAGAAAACCACATAATTATTTTTCTTATATGTCTTCGAGAATTACATTCATTGGAAGCACCAACTTCCTTTGTTTTCCAGCTACAACTGGAAGGAGGCTCCAACCCCCTAGTTTCTCAAGATGCAACCTAAAGGAAGCTCCAACTCCCCAATTCTCTGGCTACAACCAGAAGGACGCTACAACCCCCTATGTTCTCTAGATACAACCGGAAGGTGGCTACAACCACCTGTCCTTGCCCCGTCCAACCGCCCTGAAGTAGAAGTAGAATGATGGAACCGTTGTCACACTATCACTGTGAGATATACCGATGTAAACCTGTACCAATAAATCTAAACCATGCATCAACCATGCACCAACCTGTACCTCAACCTATAATCAATCTGTACCATAAACAAGTGCATCAACCATGCACCA
>SNQJ01S0191710.1:0-17951 GCA_010110895.2 Picea sitchensis
CATAGGTTTATATTGAGTTTATGCTATTACTATCACTTTGGTTGGTTGCGTTCTTTAACAAGATCATCATTGTATGAGCATTGGAACGGAGCTAGGATGGCGATGGCAAGAGGAAGCGACATTTAAACGGTATGTCACCTATCCTTCTTTAGTTAGTAAATTCAATACTTAAAACTTAAGGAAAGCGTCATGTTCTGTCTTGTTTTGTTCTAGATCCAGGTGGATCTAGGGAGATCAGTTAGTGTCCGCACCTATGGATTTATCCAATAAGACCAAAGGAAGTGAAAGATGACTCCAGAATAAAAACACAAGATAACCTAGAGATTCTTAACGATATTCTTCTTAACTTCGCGAAGTTAGTTATATATTCCTATGTTTAGTAAAGGAAATAATAATGCAATCACAATATAAATGATAGCAAACAACACAACATAAATCACATAGAACAACAATATTTTACGTGGTTCAGCCTCTCCCTAGGGATACGTCCACAGAACTGTATTTATTGATAAAGTAGATGAAAAATACACAGTTCTATTTGAGCACTCAGTTGCAGATCCTTCTCTCCCTTCCTCTTCTAGTCCCCTCCCTGCGCACCGAGCTGTAGGGTAGATCTTCACACCCAGTTGAAGATCTAAAATACAAGACTTCTCTAAGACATACACTTTTGCAGCTCAATCTTTCTATATAAAAAAAAACCCTCCCCACTCTTCTAGAACTCTATTTATCCTTCTATGACTCTTAGAAACCCTAGACCAAAGTCTAGGTGCAAAACCCCTAGGTACCAAAATTTGCCTTTTAAGGACTTCGGTAACCTGTCCTTCCTTCTTCTCCACGAGGTGCTCCAAAGCACCTATTAGTGTCTTCTTTCACTTGCTGACCTATCCACAATTTATCTTCCTTGTTGTCTTGTCTTCCTTGATCTTCTCCTTTAACGACTCGATTTTCCTTTACCTCTCTCCTTCTTTTTTGCTTCTTTAACCACTTCGACCCCTCCTTAGTTTGTGTGCCTTATGCACTCTTCATACTTTTTATTTCTTCTTCTTTAATCTTTTCTTTCTTCCTTAGTACATGACCAAGGGCCAACAGGCCCTCAACACTCACATGTGACTTGTCCCGAGTCACTGTAGGGTTGAACCTCCTGTATTACTTCGACTACAAACTGCATAGAGCAACCTGTTATTTTTTCTCTATCCCTCCCTATATTGTGTAAACTATATTTTCTATGTCTAGTACCCAATTTTAATTGCACCTACTACATAGAACCATATTCCTTGATTTTATTGAGAGCTACAAGGCAGCTAGTTGTCATAATACAGTTTCAAATGGCTCCCATTTACTAAACCATCCTTCCATTCTCCATTAAGGGTCTTCCACTGTGCGGCTCCACCCTTTGTAACATATGCAACCTCGAATGGACCAAGCCAGTGTGTCCTGAACTTTCCTGGATGCTTCATGAACTTGTTGTCGTATAGAAGTACCAAATCTCCTTGTTTATATGATTTCTTCTTGATATTTCTATCATGGTAAGAATTTTCTCGTTCTTTTTGTACCTGCTGATGAAATCCTACAATGAACTTGTCTTCCTCTAGTTCCATCAACTGTGCGAGCCTATATTGAACAACGTTGTTGTCATCCATACCTATAAATGTTGTAATTCTTAAAGTAGGAACCAATTATTCTATAACTACCATTTCTTCCAAGCCATTAAATAACTTAAAGGGAGTGTGCGTTGTTAACTTTTTGCAAGTAGTTCGATAATCCCACAACACTGTTGGAATTCTCAAATCCTAGTTATCTTTATTAACACTGCAAATCTTAGTCAGTGTTGTCTCCAAGATCTTATTGAAAGCTTCTACTTTGCCATTCTCTTGTGGGCAGTATGGTGTGCTCTGCTGATGGTGAACTTTGAACTCCTAAGTCAAGGATTCAATAGTTTTGTTAGTGAAATGTGTGCCTTGATCACTCATAAGGATCTACGGGCATCCAAATCTGGTTATGATATCATCAAATATGAACTGTGCAGCTGTAGTTTCACTACATTCCTTAACTTCTCTTGCTTCAGACCATCTAGTCAAATACTCTATAGCATTGATAATGTATCGAGCTCCTGTGTGATTTCCTGGTGGGTTGATAGGTCCCACAAAGTCAATAGCCCATTTATCAAATGCCTATATAGTCAACTAAGGTGCTAAAAGAATCTCATATCTTCTTGAAGGCTTCCCTACTCTTTGCATACATCATAGGCTTTGTAGTATTCCTTAGCATCCTTATGTAGAGTGTGCCACCAGAGGCTAGTTGTGAGAACCTTCTGCGTTGTTGCTTTCCCTTCATAATGTCCTCTTGCGATGCCTTCATGTGATTATGCAAGAATCAATGGTATTTATGAATCCATAACACATCTTCTTAAGATATCATCTGGCCCCATCTTATATAACTATCCTGCTATAAGTTGAAAATATGCAGTGTAAACTACCAACTAATTTTTCTGAATAACTGTATACTCGCAAGGTGCCATTCCTATGGAAAGGAAGTGGACTATCTCGACGAAGTGAACATCAATTTTTCTGATGGCCAACAACTGTGTATCTGGTAGTGTATCGTCCAAACTGGTAGGTTCCTCTCCATGTTCTAACTTGGATAAGTGGTCAGGTCCCTTATTCATTATTCTTGGCTTGATCAATATCTCTAAGTCATACTCCTGGAATAATAGTAGCCATCTGCATATTCTTCCCCCCAACACTAGCTTGTTGACTAAGTACTTTAGTGTAGAATGATCAATGAACATCCTAAAATTTCCTCCCAACAAGTAGTGTCTACTCTTTTGCAGTGCATACACCATAGCTAAGCCTTCTCTTTCAGTGGTAGTATAATTCATTTAAAATGTGGAAAGCTTCTTGCTAGAAAAATATATAGGGTGGTCAATATCTATTGCACCTGGTTGTGCCAAGACTGCTCCTAATGCAATGGATGAAGCATCGACATGAACATTGAATTCCTTACTCCAATCCGGAAAAGCCAAAATAGTCGCAGTGACCTATTTCTGCTTTAGTGTGTCGAAGCTATGCTGGCATTCTTCTATCCATTGAAACTTACTATCCTTCTTTAATAAATTTTCCATAGGTGTTTTTATCTGTGCATAACCCTTAATAAACTTTCTATAATATCTAGTGTGTCCCAATGTAGTGAGAAAATATATAACTGAAGTAGGGGGAGGTAGATCGACAATGATAGAAATCTTGGAAGGATCCCCCAACAACCCCTTTTTACACACAATGTGTCCTAACAACACTCAAAAAGGTGAAAATAAAATACACTTCTTCAAGTTTAGGGAAATCTAACATTTCCTACACTTATCCAACATTAATATCAAACATTCAATATGATCTTTTAGAAGAATAAAAATGGTCCACTCATCAAAGTATGCCTCCAAAAACATATGTAAAAATTCTTTAAATTCTTCGACCACCACCCTAGAAAACATGGTTGGTGCGTTCTTCAAACCAAAAGGCATCACAGTGTACTGAAAAGAACCCCATTCTGTTGAAAATGTACTCTTATGTCTTTCTTCCTTAGCAATTTTGATCTGGTGATAGCCTGAAAATCCATCTGTGAATGAGTAAACTTCCCGTCCGCCTACATTATCTAGAACTTTATCAGTAAAAGGTGTAGGGAATGGGTCATGTAAGCATGCATCATTCAATTTCCTTAGATATACACAGATTTAGATTTATCCTGAATTCTTATCCTGGACCACCATAGGGCTGATCCATTCATATTCTTCAACTTGTTCGATGATCCATGCTTCCAACATTCTATCTAATTCAATCTTAACTTTCTCCTTGTACTTGGGATTCAATATATAAGGCCTCTACTTGATAGGCCTTGCATCTTATTTCAAAGGAATCTTCATTTCTCCCATGGGCCCTTCTATATCTCTTTGTTCTTTAGTTTATGATATGTTCACGTTCCTAGGGTCATCGTCCTCATCAACATTAATATTATAGCAACCCTATAACCATTGAAGAGGTGCATTACATTCATATTCTTCTTGTTCAAGAGGGAGGTTAGATAATTCCTCAAAGACCTTTTGTCTTACAATTTGTAAATCCTGATCTACTGTTGGGTATTGAATTTCAAATAGGAACGTAGCTATAAATTTATGGGTCATACCATACCAATGTGTAGTGGCTATGCATAGTTCTTCTTGAAGATACCAGTTGATAGGTGTAGTATCTAGTGTGTTAATGAACTTATGTACCCACTTTTCTTTAGGAACACTACTCCAGGATTCCTCACAACTTCACACATGGTCCTTAGGGAAAATTTGACATGTGTATCGAACTTCACAGCCTTCATCTAGGTTGGAAAACCACAATGTCAACAAGGTGTGACATTGTACCCATTCTGCGATGTTCTTCTTGTGAGCTTCCCACCATCTGGCTGGTGTTTCTTTCATGGATTCATCTAGTGCCAACAACCTCTGTTGTATTGGTACAATTCCTTCAAATTCAAGTAGAAAGGTCTCTAAATTATTCAAGCCATAAAATGTAGGAAGATTACTTACTTCTTTTCCAATCCAGCGAACTACTTTAGTCAATCTAGCACACCTCTGCGTAGAGACTTCATAAATTATGTTCTGACAATTTTCCAATGCTTCTTCTGAATCTGATAAGCATGCACTTTCACTTCTCAACTTAGATTTCCATCTGTTGTAAGATTAATATAATCATGTTGTCATGTTGTTAGTTTATAGATGTTCTCTAGCTCGTAGGAACAGTCTTATTCCCTTATAGGTTCTGTGTATATGTGACCTTCATCAAGATCAAGAGGTGTTATGATCCTAAGGCCATCACCCTCAAATATCATTCTTCTATTTTTTAGTTCAATAACAATCAAATTGTTGAAATCCCAATCAATTCCTAATAATGCAGGATAGGGACATATATCATCAACTATCTCAATCACTAAGAAGTCTGCAAATGTCCTCACTCCATCGATGTCTACAGGGATATGCTCTAGTCTTCCAAAGGGTCTAACCGCCTGTTGATTATCCATCCTGAGCCTAATAGGATAGTAAATCAATTTAGGTTTTCCCATCAGTGCCCAAGTCTGCTTCGTCATAACATTTACTTTTGATCCCAGGTCGAGGACCAAATAATCCACATCATAGTGTCTAATATGAGCACTAAGGTGCAGTTCCTTGCTTTTCCTCCTTTTCCTAGATACTTTATTCACAACTCTACTCAAAAGAGGATCAATTCTACTAATTTCATATTGTCTTATCAGGTGTTGTATTTCCTGCACAACTCTTTCATATTTAATCAAATTGATACAAGTATACAAGAAGTCCATCAGATTTCTTATCTCTTTTCCTTGCCTAAGTGGGACAGACTGATCGAATGCTGGAGGCATTTCACATTCCTTTACTTATGGTTGTGTCCTAGATGAAGAATCTTCTTCTCCTACAAATTATCTCCTTGCTTCTTCAAAAGTGTGTTTTTCCTTCCTTGGATCAAACAATGGCGCCTTATCTGAAGCTCTTCTGATCCCTGATCCATTTGTAGTCTTTCTTGGAGTCACCCTATCTTCTCCTCTGACAATTCCTCCTCTAGTAATAAAAATGACTCTAGGTTTCTCACTGCGAGGTTCAACTAATATTAGTTGTACTTGTTCGTTTCCACCTCATCTTTCCTAAAGTTTAGCTAACAATACTAGATAGTCTTCAATGACATGGTAAAATGAATTACAGTAGTTGCAAGTAGTGCAAGGGTTCTGACAATCCCTTGCCAAATGACCTGGTTGGGCATGGTTATAGAAAATGATCTGGCCTCGACCTTGACCCATGCCTCCTCCTCATCCTCTTCCTCTGAACCCACCACGAGGATTGAATTTTCCTATTCCCGGGGAATTGAACTGCGCAACATTTCCTTCTTGTTGTAGTTCTCCTTGAATTCTATATGCATCCCTTGATATTTCATGCATTAGTTCATAAGCCCTATAGTCCTTCTCATCATGCCCCACATATTTGCAGAATGTACAATAAATATTGGTGGGTTTCTAGACATATTTTTTCATATAATAACATTCACCAAGGCGATTTCTTGTTCTACATACCTCGCACCATGGTGCAATATCCTGCTTCAAAGGGTTAGGGGTTCTAGAGGCCAAGTATTCATTAAATAAGGGGAAATGCTCTTTGTCATGGATCTCTGATTTACATCTGGTACACCAGATGTCTTCTCTTTTCTCCTTTCCTTTGTCCTTGTTCATGTCTTCGACTTGTAAAGATAAACTAGTTAATTGATTCAAAATCTGACTCATACCCGGATTGGATTCTCCTATAGGGAATGCTTCTAGTTTCATGGCAATTTCTAATGCCTCATCCTGTGAAGCGACCTTCTGTTGAATCAAAGGAACTCTAATGTGTGGTAGGAGGGCGGCAATGAACCATTCCTTATGTTGTTTGTCTAGAATCTGAAAACTTAAATGGCTTGTCAAAGTCTTAAAACTCTGATCAAATTCCCAGACAGTTTCAATCACCTTCTGCTTGATTTCCTTTAACTATGTAATGCACTGCGACTCCGACTTAGGCTTCTTCAACTTGGCACTCAATGTAGTCTTGATGTCATTCAATGGTTTAGGATGTACAGATCCTGTAACAAATTTCATATACTAGCTCAAAGCACAATCCCTCAAGGTAGTACTAAACTGAGCTCTCTTAACAGCTTTGTCGGTGACTTGCCTAATGCTCCATACAGCTTCGCATAAGAATCGGTGTTGGTCAAGATCCTCAGATCTGTCTCCTCTGGAAATGGGTAACCTCATTTCATCTACCATGGATCTTCCTTGGTTTATAGACTGAGTATGTACTTAAATTCTTGTAACAGTACTCAGAGTGATCTGATTACTCTGGTTACTCTGGTTACTTAATGTTGTTAAAACAACAAGAGGGGTAGAAATACTTACTTCGAAAGTAGGCATAGTCCCTGAAGTTCCTGGTTCTTCTTGGTGAATTTATTCAGTTTCTACTTCCTCTTCCCTTGCGAACTCTGAATATTCTTTGTCTGATCACCCTGCTTCTTCTCCACTATAGAAATCTTCATCTTGTGCCAATGGTCCGTAACTTTGCTTGAACAAGTTTGCAAGAGGAACATTTTTGAATGATCTCCCATTGTGCGTGTGTCTAGCCTCTGCATCACTATCCTTGTCTGAATTTTTGAACATTAGCTTTAAAATCTACTGATTATTGTATCTTCAGGATATTCTTCTCATGCAATAACATCTTAATATTCAGTTTCAAAAAGTGTAGAAACTTTCCTCTAGGCCCTTTAAAGAAATACCTCTCTGCTTGACTATATGACTCTACTATGTCAATAGCAAACTCAGTAATGTACCCTCCAATAGTTCTATCAAACCATAGATCCACTTCTCTAGACACAGTGTTATCGATTCTCTTGAATTTCTTAATCAACACCATTGTCCAAACCACAGGTGGTCTAGATCTGACTTCAAACTAAGTGTCTGCTAGTCTGGCTAGCCACTTGTACAACTCTTTGTGAACTCCTGCAAACAAAATCTCATGTACGTTAGTAAATATGTACCTTCCCAACTAGTCTTATGTGCTAATGCTAGGGTTCTTGTTTTGAGCTTCGACGAATTCCCTTTCCTGTTCTTCTATCCACTTTTGAATCTATGTCTTTGATGGGAACCACCTTGACATTCCCTCAAGAAGATCCCGGTCCCAGAAATGAAACCATTTATTGGCATAGGGGTAGACCCAGGGTTCAACTATAACAAATTACTAACAAACCCTAACTAATGGCCCTTTCGGAAACACCTACAGAGAAGATGAAGTCTCACCTGAAGTAACAATAGGGGGGTTGCAGAACACATGTGTCTACAACCAGAGGAAGTGAAAGATGACTCCAGAATAACAATGCAAGATAACTTAGAGATTCTTAACAATATACTACTTAACTTCGTGAAGTTAGTTATATCTTCCTATCTTTAGTAAAGGAAATAATAATGCAATCACAGTATAAAAGATAGAAAATAACACAACATCAATCGCATAGAACAACAATATTTTACGTGATTCACACTTTCCCTAGGGCTACGTCCACAAAACTGTGTTTATCAATAAAGTAGATGAAAAATACATATTTCTATCTGCGCACTCAGTAGCATATCCTTCTCTCTGTTCCTCTTCCAGTCCCCTCCTTATGCACCCAGCTACAGGGTAGATCTTCGCACCAACTGAAGATAAAAAATACAATAATGCTTTGAGACATACACATTTGCAGCTCAATCTCTCTATATAAAAAATAACCCTCCCCACTCTTCTATACCTCTATTTATCCTTGTATGACTCCTAGAAACCCTAGAACAAAGTCCAACTACAGAAACCCTAGGTACCAAAACCCTAGGTACCAAAATCCACCTTTTAAGGAATTCACCAACTTGTCCTTCCTTCTTCTCCACGAGGTGCTCCAAAGGACCTATTAGTGTCTTCTTCCACTTGCTGACCTATCCATGATTCATCTTCCTTTTTGTCTTGTCTTCCTTGATCTTCTCCTTTAACGACTCACTTTTCTTTTACCTCACTCTTTCTTTTATGCTTCTTTAACCACTTCAACCCCTCCTCAGTTTGTGTGCCTTCCACACTCTTCATACTTTGTCTTTCTTCTTCTTTAATATTTTTGTTCTTCCTTAGTACATGACCAAGGCACAATAATGAATTAAATTAATTAAATGAATATTATCCATTGATCTCAAGTAAGGTGAGATTCAATCTCAACCATTGATTACTTTGGATATTAGGGTTAGGCATCAACTCAATATTATAAGAGGAAATCAAGGTGAGAGGAGGAGACACCTAAGCAAGGAGTCAATGAGTCATTTGAGAGTGGAGAAGGAATTTCACTCTATAGATTTGGTAAGGGAGAAATTGACAGTAGCTAGAGTACCTTTCAGGAGATTGTGCTAGCAGGGAAAAATCCTCAATTTTTTTTTATACGAGTTGTATAGGCCATATAGATATTTTTAAAATCTAGTAGGGGACCCACAACAGTCATACAATGACCATACATGCCACAATATCCCATCATATAGTAGATTGCGAGTTGTAAAGTAGGACATGGGCCTATTTTGTAGGTTGTACGGGCCATATAGGACATGGGCCTATTTTGCAGGTTGTACGAGCCATATAGGGCATACAACAGGGTCATACAATGGAAACAATAAGAAGAGTGGTTTCTAGGTTATATTTGTAGGTAGAGGGTTTCTTGGAGGGAGAATTTGTCAGGTTTTTTGTTGGTTTTATTTTCTTCATTAGGCCATTTTATCGGTAAGGGAGCCCTTGTATGGTTGGATATTATTTTAATGAAATAAATATTTGAAGGGAAGAAACTTTCTTTGTCATTGTGATATTGGTTTCTATTTTTTCTTTTTCTATTTTTTCTGTTAATTTTTTCCGTGAGCATAAATTATTCAGTGAGTTGCAATTTAATTTTTCAGCAAGGAGATCACTAGGAAATAAGTTATCTAGGGTTGCAATTAGAAAATTATAAAATAGCAGAGAAATGCACTTAAAACTATATTCAGATGTTGCCTCCAATATGGATGGTTCACCAACCTCTTAGTTTATTACATTTACCTATTCTTCTTGGAGGAGCTATGACAATTGGATAAAAATCCTTCAAATGTATGTTTGTAGAAGAAACAAACAACAAAAACTACTATGGAAATAATACAAAACCTATGGCCATTTATGATTTCTACACTATATTATGGAATTTATTATCACATAGAATTGTTGTCAAGTTAACTTGTGCACATAATCCATTTGAAGTAATGATGCATTTTTCAACCTATCTAGTGTTAATATTATCAATTGAGTAAGAAATTTCTCAATCTCTTGGAGAATGGGAGTATTTGACATATAGTTAGAGAGATTGGACAATTACACCCAAACTAAGGTTATTGAAAAAGGGATATGTTGACATAGGTTAAATTACCTTCAATAAATAGGGTTACTCCCCAATATCATGTCCTAATTAGACTTCACAATATTTGGAATATGAGTCCCATCTATATTTTGTTCGAGTTTCCATTACTGGTTTAAGGGAGGTATGAGTAGTTGATGAAATGCATAAATGAAAAGGGTGCACGTATGAACTATGCTAAATGCATACAATAAAATATAATCTATCCTAACCTAGATAAGAGAAATAAATATATTAAATGAACAGATAAAAATATCACCAATCCTTTCATATAACCCCCACTCAATTAGATGTCATAGGGAAAAGGATCAATAACATAAATATGTGAGTAGTAAATGCATGCACAAAAACATTTGCTACAAGAAACCATTCACATCTATCTATTAATCATCTTAGAACTATAATAGAAGAGAAGAAAAGGTGTTGCAAAAGCACAACATTCACACAACAAAATTCCATGAGATGAATAGTGTATCCTTACAACATTCACAATGACTAGAAATCCACTAGAACAATAAATTTCCATCAAAAACATATTTCCTCTCCACTAAAAAAGTGGCCCTGATGGATTCTTTCTATTAATATCTCTGAAAGTAGTTCCCCAACATTACGAAATGTAAGAGCCCATTCAAAGTGGGTTCTCTTTGTCATATATATATAACTTTTCATTGGGACTTCTTGAATTTGCAAGTGACAGTTAAAAACTCTTGATCTTCCCTATTTTGTTCCTTTTCTACTTTATAAAAAGAAGACTTTACATTTACAATTCAAATTTCATTTCAAGTCTTCCCCTTTTCCTTATCTCTAATGTATGCTTCCCATACTTCATGATAGGTTGAAATTAATATTATCCTAGGAAACGTCATAGTTTCTAAAGTGACTACATGGACTACTGAGTTTTGTGATAGATTTTTCATGTGCCTTCTTAAGGTGTCCATGTAGTAGTGAATTGTGATACATTTTTTATTCCTATACTTGGACATCTAGTTTGGGTTTGTCTAGCTCACTGATTTGGGGAAAGTGGCACCTAGTTGCTAGTATGGTGGTAGCCTTGTGTAGTGTTGTGCATATGTTGAGGGAGTTCTTCAACTCCTTTCCTAGTCTTTCCCCCATATTTTGAAAGTTAGTAAGAGATGAATAGTATAAATGGATCTTCATGTCAGTCATCCTCAAGAGGACTCTAGGGGCATCAGGGTTATCCTTAGTCCATTTTTTCATTTCATCTATCTCCATCCTTGTTCCAATGAATTTGGTGTTCCTAGTTCCCATTTTTTCCATTTGTGCAATGATTAGAGAAATTGTTTTTTGAAATTACTACACACCGATGTACATTTATTTGGCTAGGTTGTATAATTATTTCCTGACTTCCTTAACATTTACTTTGAATTATTAGATGTTGGTCCTATCACCTTTGTAAAATTTCACTTCTTCTTCTAGGCTCTTGATCCTTTCATTATAATCTTTGATCTCTTGAACCATGTTCTTAACTTGGATTCCTGAGTGAAACCCACACTAGTTAAAGTGATGGACAANTTAGATGTTGGTCCTATCACCTTTGTAAAATTTCACTTCTTCTTCTAGGCTCTTGATCCTTTCATTATAATCTTTGATCTCTTGAACCATGTTCTTAACTTGGATTCCTGAGTGAAACCCACACTAGTTAAAGTGATGGACAAGGGATCTTTTGTAATTATATTCTCAACCAAAATTTTCCCTATGGTGATTGAGAGTGGAGAAATTTTGGAGATAGGAAATCTTACAGTGCTTTGCTAAACAAACTTTCCATAATATTTATCAAATTTGAAGGATTTCATATTTTCCACTTTTCTATCCTTGGATGATGTGAATTCCCCTAGTCCCAATTCCCTTAGGGGGATGTGTCCTCTAGTTAGGGGTGTTCCCGAAGAGGCTTTTGGAATGTAAATATCCATTCGGCCTATGCTTTATGCTTTCTTATCTTCTTCCACTTTTCTCTTCTTCTTTTTTCTTTTCCTCTTTCTCTTTGAGGGTTCTTTCCTTTCTCATTTTTCTTCCTCCTCTCTTTTCTCCTAGATTCTACTGCTACTACTTACTAATGCTATTATTGTTGTCATTGTCTCTTCTTCCCTTATTCTCTTTTCTTCTGCCTATGCTTTTGCTTTAGTTTATGCTTCTTGTTTCTTTCTTATTTCTTCCTTAGCTATGGATTCTTTTTCCTATTGCACTTTTTATTTATGATGGGAACTGCTCCCCCTCTTGAAGACCACATCATCGTAATTTTTGTATATTTTTTGAATCTTCTCTTCTTCCCGTGCCTTAGATTCATAGATCCATATATTTGTATATCTGAAAATGTTTATTGATGGTCTTCAACGGGTCATGCCTAGATAATATTTCTTCTCCAAAATGGAAAGTAGCTAGGGTGTTAGCCTCTACCCATACTTCATTTAAATATTAAAAATAGTAAGCACCTTCCCAAAGAGGTATGGGTGGCTATATCAATTTTTTTATCTCTATAGAGTGCTACACCTAATCCATTTCCTAGTGTTTGATATGTTATTTTATGAAAAACCAATTTGTTATGGATAAGTCTGGGGAGCAGATGTGGCGAACTAGTCACAATATACTATGATGTAGGTTCCATCCTACATTATGTACCAACATCCTACACTACCTACTACAACCATTTTCTTAACAGTCATGCAGGGTGTAGGAGCACATAAAAACACTTGACACAGGCTAAAAAAGAACTTATTACATATTTTATGGTAGTGTATGTGATACTTATTCTCCTAGATATCTTTGCAATAGACATCAATGGAAATATCACTTGCCTATTGTTGGCGTAGACCATTTTGGGGAAAAAAACAGTAATTAATGATGCAGTTAGGAAATGGACCGAAAAAGGAGTGTGCATCAGAAAATAAGGAAAATCAACACCAAGAAAGTAGGAAAGTCAAAGGAAGGAAGAAGGACATGGATCGATGAGGAAAACTATTGGATTTTGGACCAGTCGTACTCAAAAAGTTAGAATGTGGACAAACCTAATCCACTTAAGGTTAGTGGTTTATGGTTTTGGTCATTTTTGTAATGGTTTTTAACCCTTTTTTGTAATATAAATAGATGGTAGTGTGATAGTAGGAAGGATAATGTTAGCAAGAGCATGCATGTGATGATATATTAGAGCTAGTTTTTGAGTCAGATATAGAGATATGAGAAGAGAGACAAATATAATCATTGTAATCGAGGGTAATTTTGCAAGTGGTGGAGCTTAGTGCGATCGTTTCAGCCTCTTGTGTAATGTGCACAACACTATAAACTTGATGAAGAACAATAAAAGAGTGAAGAATTCCATATATTTGTGGACATAGCCTACGGGGGTGAACCACGGTAAAAGTTGTGTCTCTGTGTGGAGTGGTTGTCTTATTTCTTGCAATTTTTTATGATTAATGAATTAATCTGGTAAAAGTAAAATGCAGCGCACAGTAGAATAACCATGATAGTTACTATAGAATGAACCTTAATGAATGAAAATGATTACAAAATGGTAGATATGGATATAATGATGTATTATAATAATATGCCTAATGTATGCTGAGGTAGAAATAGTGTTTATCATCCCCACAACAACCTCCCTTCCATTATCATAGACATCTGGGTCCTGCAGTCACCCATAAGCCATCTCAGGTGAGACTGCATTGTGCATTCCATGCATAGTGTTTCCTTCTAGTATCCAGAAGGGCTGATGGTTTGTAGGGTTTTTTTGGAAACCTAAAGTAGAACCTGGGTCAGCCCAAAACATCCAACATCTACCAGGCCCAATTCATCTCTAGATAAGCATGGTCTACACACATCACATCCAATAAATAAGATGTCATGTGTAAGATTGGGTGTTTGTTAGGGCCATGTTCTTTGCTACTGATATTGATTATACAAAGGTAGAGGAGATAATCTCTACCCAATTGAACACTAACCTGGTGATGGTAATAGTGTGTATCAATGGTAGCCATGATACCTTGAATTTATGGGAATTTGGTTCTCCATACAACCTGCATAGCATGGCTACCACATACTTGTAAGGAGTTATGAATAGATTGGTTGTGTAATTATCATATGATCTTGTCTTAAATTTCTTTTCAGGATCACACCAATTCCTCATAATCTATATGGGTCTCAAGAGGAATTATGTCACCTAGTTATCATTGATTTTAATTTCCTCAGTTGGAAGTTGGTATCATGTTGTGAGTATCGATGATTGGATGGAAGACACTACTTTTCATTCTACATTCACTATCTTCCTGTCATCCACATTGGTGTGTCTTATGATCCATAAATATATTTAGCACATTGGAATACTACTAAAAGTGCAACTATCATGTGGAGTCTAGAATGTTGATTGTTTGATATATGCCTAGGTATGGGTCTCCCTCTAGCAGTTGTGGGAAAGAATCATTATTTATCATTTGATATATTTCACCCTAGTGAAATGAAGCATCTTTGGCGATTACACAAGGGGTTTCATCACAAATAGGGCCTAGAGTGTCGACTTCTTCTTCTTATTCCTCCTTTTATGATGTGACTTGGATAATGAGATCTATGTCTCCTTTCCCATAGTAGGTGGCCATGATATTTTCTAAGAATCACCCATGTTAACAACAACAAAATATTAATCTCGTTAGTACATAGAAAATCAAATCAAGAGGTAAAAGACATGTTACCCATGAGGAAGAGATTATTTCCTGTGAACTATAGGTATGGAAGCCATGGTAGTTTGAAAGTTGAGGGGAAGGGTTCCAATTCATAAATAGTGTGAAAATCCTAGTTATTATATATGAAACCAAAATCAATCTCGAAACCTACTAACTATTCGATGGAACTATGGTCGTGGGCTTTAAGAGAGCATCGATCACATGATATATAGAGGGGTATTAAGGTTTTAGAGTGCTGAATTCTTCTCTTTATACATGAGATGGATAAAATAACCTCTGGTTGGCTATTCTGTGAACACTTCTATTTAATAAAGGGAAAAAAGTCTTTTATCCTATGGCTAGTAACTTAATCAGTGAGCATGAGGATAATCGATTGAAAAGGGGGGAACCCGACATTGCATTTTGTGTGCATGTGGAAAAGGAAGAATTATTCCCATGGATGGATCGAATGGAAGGAGGAAAAGAGGTTAGGGAATGGGGTTTAAGCTATCCATGTGGTAACCCTATGGATCTATCATGCTCTCATGTCATCAACTCCTTATTTCAATTAATATCCTTTTTGAAAGGAGAGCATATGAAAGTAAATATTTGTGAGTATAGTATGACATACTTTTTGAATCGTGAATAAGGTATCCAAAGAAAGGGTCATGTGGGTATGCCAACATGGTATGCCTTTCTCTTTTAAAAAATTTGAGGCAAACACATGACCTTAGCACAACAACAATGTAAAATGGTGTGCAAAAAGGGGTTTTGGAGAGTCTAAATAATTGTTTGGGAACGTAAAATGAGAAAATAAATCCATATGGGTGTTTAAATCATGTCAAATCATCTTGCATCTGTGGGTTTAAATATGTGGGGTCCATTTTATTAACACTTGGATGTATTTTGATCACTAATGTATTGATGGGGGAAAGACATTCCTATGCCAAGTATCAACAAACAAAGAAGATCTTCCTTCTTCAATGTATCAACGAGGGAAATAAATTCCTCCATCGATGTACCGATGAAGAGAGAAGATCCTCCTCCACTGATGTATCGACAAGGGAAAGGAATTCCTTTTCCATTGTATTGAAAAACTAATTAATTCTTAAAGGAACCCATCATTTTTCTTTGTCTTATTCCCCTGAAGTTTTACCTTAGGGAAGATTCCCTTAAGTTTACCCTTTACTTTCCTTCATGTAGTAGATAGACATAACATAGAAAATAGTAAAAGAAACAAAACAAACAAACCAAACAACTCTTAAATCCCATTGAAAGGTTGTTGTACCATTAACAGGGAGGATTATTCCACACCAAACAAGGAGGAGTCCAATTGGGACTCATCCTTGTGTTTAATCCCTACTGTTTAGTAAAAGGGAATCCAACCCCCTCAATAGAATTCTAAGGAAGACTGCTAGGCTACAAACATAGTTTTCAGAGGTAAAGAAACAAGGGTAAAAGCTAAGTAAGAATACAATATCCTTCCCCAGTGGATTCATTAGTTATGTTGTGGATAAATATCACCTATAGATAAACAAGACCTCCCTTAGATCTGCCCTATATCCAAGATAGATAGTGGGATACAACACTACACAATTATCCCTAAATTTACTATATAAATTTCTATTTAAGAAAGAAGAAATAATTTCATACCTTTATATGGATGGTTTTCCTTATGTATCCTAGTCATTGCATCTCCTTATATCTTGCTCAAGCTCTTGCAACCTACTTCCTGTACATAAGAGACAAAAAATACCAATCCTCAAAACTTCTTAAGCTTTAGGAAATTCAAATATAGTATAGATATAATCTAGTATATTTAAGGAAAGATCATATCTAACACAAGAAAGTATTGAAAATTGAATATACATGCTTTGGAAGGGGAAAACCATATAGATCTATAAATTAGTCAAAATAGGGAATGAATACATCAACATGTCTTAACTTGATTATTCATACATTCCTCCAAGGATCCTTTCTATAAAACATCCCAAGTCCTCACATAAGCAAGGCTAACCTGATATGAATATTGATTTCTTGGAAGAGATCCTTTGAAAATCCTACAAAATGTACTTGTAAATTGATTCTTCCTATCTCTTACCCATGTAACTCTTTCTTTATATAGATTGGCTGAGGAGTCTAGGAGAGGCTTCGAGATCCTTATAACTCAGTGAAATAAGCTAGATTGAGAGTTCCAAATCTCTTATCACAAGATATCTAACTCACCCAACATTGATCTCCTCATGAATCACCAAATATACAAGGTTATAGAGGTGGTCGTAGGCTAGTTATAGTGCAGCCAACGACTAGTCATGGGCTATCCTTAGTGTAGAGAGCGACCAATCATGGGCTAGTTGTAGTGCAACCCATGAAAATTGGAAAAATATAAAGGAACATATCCCTTCGTAGCTTACAAAGTATTTGGAAAAAGATAAAAGAGCATAAATCTTACTAGCTCACAGGTTCGTCAAGATCTTTTAAAATTTTTCTAAAATTGCATGACACTTCGTTAGTTTCAATCTATAACTTAACCCTGGTGGAAAAATATTATTTTCTTGGGTAGGAATCCATGATAATATTCTAATTGTAGGACAATATTTTATAGGTTTAAAAATAGTATATATGTATATCATAATGTATATATTACAGATCGAGAAATCTAATTAGCATCGAGAGAACATAAAAAGTATATATAAGTTTGGTGATTAAATGATATTAGTGTTTTTTACTTATACTAACAAGTTCTCTTTTGAGGTTTCATGTAAAAAGAATAATATAATAACCAATCCTTGGTACGATAACAAATTTAAAATTGTTAGGAACGTTGATTCTAATGAGTCTTTAAAACTCGATAACATAAATACCTACAAATCCCTAATTAAAAGGAAAAAAATGTACTATATAAATCAAAAGAAAGAGAGGCTTTTATAACTGTCTAAGTTTGATCCTAAGAAGTGTTGCAATTGTGATCATTGCAGAGGAATGTCACAATAATAAAACCAATATATTTTATTGTTTTGTTGACTTTAGAAAATCTTTTGATGTAGTTCCCAGGACAAATGATTTAGATAGGTTGGGAAAGACAAAACTGCATGTAGAGTTGAGGGTTGTTGCAATAAGGTTGTATGATAATTTTATTTTCAAGTTTAGTAATACTAAGGGATGGTCAGAAGAAATTAACTACAATATTAGAGTCAAGCAAGCATGTCCCTTGTCCCCTACCATTTTTGGCATATATACATTGACAAGTTAGAATATTAATTGGAAGAAGCAGGGT
>SNQJ01S0191712.1:6530-24480 GCA_010110895.2 Picea sitchensis
TTGTAATCTCTGGTACCAATTCTCCAACCCTGTATCTGAGTCTGAAGCACATGATGTGATGCTTCTCCAACTAAGTAACCCATCTACAGTTTGGTTTACATAATATTCTATGCGCGTGGTGGTTCTATACAACTGGTTTATCTCTTCCAAATCAAGGCAAGTTGGTTCCACAAACCTTTCTCCTTCTGAAGGGTCGAGTGGTGCAACCACTCTATATTCTCTTGACTAAAATGTCATATTCCTTGTCTTTAAATTGATTATTGATTGGTTATAAAATTCCCAATCTAGTCCAAGAAGTGTTGGATAAGGTGTTGTGCCATCCACTATTTCTATCACTTCAAGATTGGCTTTAGTGCACACTCCATCCAGATCTACTATGACACCCTTTAGACTTCCAATTGGCATAACTCTGTGTTGATTTTCTAGTTTCCACTAGACAGGTGAGTAGCCTAATGTGGGCTCCCCCATACATTTCCATGTCTTCTTGCATAACACATTTACTTCGAAGACTAAATCCAGTATACTATCCCCCATGTTGAAATATCCAATGTTGGCATTCAGTCCTGAACTCTCTACTTGTCCTCCTCCTTGTATGCAAGTGATTAAATGTTTCTTCTCTAGCTTTCCCTCTATGTTTGTGTTACATATTTCTAATATATTTTGTAATAATTTAATAGATGATGGATCATTTAGTAGTTTACCACAAGATTGTAGAAAATCCTTTATGGTACTTACTTGTCCTAGGAGCCGAGCTTCATTAGTGTGATCCAGTGATGAAGGCATATTGTACATTGGTACGTCCTGAGTATGTTGTGTAGTTTATGTAGATGCAATGTCTGGATTCAATAATTCTTCTCTGGATTTCTTGAATATCTCCTTTTCATTATGCACATCAAACTTCTTCTATGGTTCAACATCCTTCTTCACCCATTGGTGTTGTGATGGATCTTGTCTTACTACGTCATCTCCTGACTTATCTCCTTTGTGCATAACTATGTTGATATTTCTTCCATCATCCCTTACTTCTACAGAAATCCATTGAACATTATGATTGTTTTGATTCCTCTTTTCCTTGATCTTCCCCAATAGTGTCAGACAGTCTTCTGTGTCATGATCTAATGCGCGACAATACATACATGCCATAGGTGGAAGTGGAAATTCTCTTGCATAGTGTCCTAGATGTTGACAATTATGGCATACCACTGATCATATGTCTCTTCCAAAGCCTCCTCTACCTCCTCCATATCCATCTCGATCTCCTTGTAGGGAGTTGTACTAAGGCACCTGATTATACTCTATGGGATTATACAGTGGTCGTGGGGTATTGTACTGTGGTTGTGCAGTGTTATATTTCTATGGATGAGTGTTATATCGGGTTGGTACTTGGTTAAAATATGGTGCAACTTTCCCTATCATCATTTCTGCCTACACCCTATAGGTGTCTGATGTTCTTTCCCTCATCATCTCCATTTTCCTACAATCTTTGTCATCATGGCCCACTGACTTGAAAAATTTGCAATATGAACTCTTAGGCACTGTATGGTATTTATGCATAATTGGAAAATGATATGGATCATGCCCCTATTTCTTAACTATCTCACACCATAGTCCTCCTGATGGAAAAGGGTTTGGTAGTCATGTTGCCATGTACTGCATGAAAATTGGGCATTCATTCTTGTGGTGTGTTTTTGTCCTACATGTGGTACACCAAATAACTTCTCTTTTGTCCTTACCCCTGTTCTAGTTCAGTTGAAATGTTAAAATATTCAAATCCTCCTTCAACTCCTCTATTGTTGGATATTTCTTCTGATATTGGTTCTCTTCTAGTTGTAAGGTTGTGTGTAGAGCCTCTTCATGAGTTTGAAACTTTTGTTGTCTCAAAGGGAATTTCAAGTGTGGTAGTAGGGAATTCAGAAATAGATGTTTATGCTGCATATATGTCATGACATACTTCAAATTTCCCTTCAATCGTTTGAATCTCTCATCAATCTCCCAGACAGATTCCCCTAGTTTACTTTTGATATCTATCATCTCATCCATGTAGTGATCCTCTAAGATAGGATTATGGAATTCATTTATCAACAACTTCTTGATATCCACAATTGTTCTGGTTGTTCCTGGTGGACTATGTATAGCTAAGATCATGTACCAATCCAATGCACGGTCTCTTAATGTGATATCTAACTGTGTAAGTTCTGTATCCTCATCTGTGATCTTCTTTTCTTCCCATATCTTTTCACAGATGAACAAGTGCTTCTCAGGGTCCTCGAATGCCTCTCGCTTGAATTATGGTAACCTAATGGTGGGATCATGTCCTTCCATCTTGAATGATGAACTACTACCTACACACGATGTATATCCTTGACTAATGATTCCTGAACTGGCTACCCCAGTTGTTTCTCTCTGTGTAAATGTACTTCCTGTTGTGTTTCTTCCACTGAAATTCAGTTATCTAAACAACAATGTTCTTTATGGTGTATTGGTCGCACATGGGTTTCTGGGTTCCACACTGACACTGATATGGATAGGATTTTTGCCTTCGTTTCTTGCCCTTGGACCTCTTGTCTTCATTTCCTAGGTCACGCGTAGGATTTCCTCAATCTTATCCACAACCCGGAGATCCTCTACCTCTTATTCATCACTTTCCAAGCCTTCCCTCATGGCTATGGATCTCTTCTTATTGTTCATCTTGTACTAGTAGGCTTATCCATTGTGCATTATTCCGGCTATTTCCATGATCTGCTTGATATGGTCTTCCTCCATTATGATTGGATCCAAGGCCTCCTGTTAAGCCCTAATATTGTCTCATTACCCCTTAATTGGGGCATATTATTTTAGTAATGTTATTTTATTTATGTCGGATTTAGGCCATTAGTTGTAATTATACCTCCTAGTCTCCTATATATACAAGGAGACATTTTCATTTTGAATCATCTTGTACTTGAACATTTAAGTGGGGTAAAAGGAGGTTTCCCCCTTGAAGAGGCTTATTATCTGAAATTATCTCTTTTTCAAGGTGTTGAGTACTTTTTCTGAGGTTTTTCTATGTTATATTGATATTTGGTTCTTAACACATGGTATCAGAGCTCAAGGTCTTGGGGTTTCGCTGCTACATCTGAGACACCTTAGAATTTTTGCTATAACGTTTTTTATAAAATGTATCAGAAGGAACGACTTGGAGGATATTTATTATATGGATCAAGGTATGTTGGGTTCCAAATTTATCTCCCGAGGCCTTATACTTTTGGAGATACAACCTATACAAGATAGGGTTCTAGAATCATCCTGAACTGAGTCATTACATAATTTTCATTATAAAAACATTTATGTAAAGTTTCAAACCCTAAACTCTAGAGTATATTTACAGAAATTATTAAGGTATCTATGGTACAAAGTTCATCTTTTGGGTCATCTTAAATTTGTAGATACACCCTATGTAAGATAGGGTATCAGACTAGTCCTATTGACTAGTCTCAAGAATATGTTCCAGGTAAAACAATCATAAATTCTTCCTAGAGTATCCAAATTGAGTGGGACTGGTTTCATTGTATCATTGCAATCTGTAGTATTTTTGGTGTGAGTTTCAGAATTTTATATCAATTATTTTGTGCGGGGCACTCTATACAAGTGAGATCCCCTGGAAAGGACACAAATCGGTAAGTTGTGGGGAATTTACTGTAAATTCCACTTGGCACATCCAATTTTGATCAGACCTATGGCATTGCAGTGAAGAAATATCAAATAACTACATAAAAGAAAGTTTCATACCCAGAAGGTCCGAAAATTGGGAGATACAACAGAAGAAATATTGTCTAGCAGAACCACCTCAAAAAAAAGGTTCAAAAGTGTTACTTGGCCAACATGCTACCCAAAAAGGGAACTTCTACACCAAATAAGCCTCTAGACAATCCTACTTGGACTCTTGATGAAGGTGAAGAAATGCGTAGGGACATAAATGATTTACAAAATAAGATAGTAATAAAATATGAACTACAAGAGATGATGGAGGGTTTAAAAGGGGAGATCATGGAAGTATTGAAATTTTTCATAACAGAGAAGACACCTGAAAGTGAAAATGCATCCCATGAAATTTATGATGAGGACAAAAGGAAGGTGAATCAAGAATGGAGAAACTCCAACTTTGGTTTGAAGACCAACCACATTCCTAAGATTGATATGAGGAAGTTTGATGGCAAGGACCCAATCACATGGATACTTTAGATGGAGAAATTCTTTGATCTCCATAATGTGCCACATACACAAAAGGTACAAATTGCTTCTTTATATTTAGAACCTAATCAATTTGTATGGTATCGATGGCTTTTTTCTCGCAAATCACTCATCACTTGGACAATTTTCACGGAAGAAATGATAGCACACTATGAGGATACAAGGAGAAATACCTTCTTTAGCCAATTGATAAATCTCAAGCAAAAGGGTTCAGTTATTGAGCACGTTGAGAACTTCCAAAGATTGAATATAAAGGTAACCAATATTCTAGATGAGCACTTGATTGATGTATTCATAGGAACTTTAAAGGATAACATTCAACATGAGGTTCTCCTTTGGGAACCCAAATCATTGGAGAATGCATTTAAGGTAGAAAGAAATGTTGAGAAAATTAAAATATGGCTATGGCTACTAGAAGGACCAATCTAACATCTATAGAGGAACAATGCTCCTTCTTCTAAAACACCTCAACCTACAAGGTTGACACCTCAAATTGGAGGAAATAAAAACAAAGGAGGTTTATGCTTTAATTGTGACAACAAATTACATTAAGGGATAGAAGTGTGGTGAGAAGAAATTATTCTACATAGATTGTGAAGAGGAAGAGAAGAAGAAGAAGAACCATCTCAAGATGAAAATGTAGAAACAATTTTGTCTAAAGAGTTGACAGCTCCCATGATATAAAATTATGTAATGCATTGGCTAGAATTAGCACCTCAAACCCTCAAGATCAAAGGATACATCAAAATAAAAAGTTAATAGTCTAATTAGTGCCTTGTCCCTCATAATTTCATTCACTATAAATTAGCCAAAGCTCTCAATTGCTTTGTATATCCAGTGCAGGAGTTTTAAATGTGTTGCAGATTGAGGAACTATCAATTTCTCGGGGAAAATGCAATAAGATCAATCTTACTATGCAGAATATGTAATGAATAGTCCAATAGTTACTATACCCATGGGGAGGTCTGGATGTTGTACTAGAGTCAATGGTTACAATCATTACGGAGGAACAATGGCTTTTAATTTTTCAAGAATTTTCATGAAATTTTTCATTGGAAACCGGCAAGGTGATAATCTCTAATGGCATGACAAAGGTATTGAAAAGGGGAATCAAGGCATTATAGCACAACTATTCTCACTAGATTTTAAAACATCTAAACATCTGTTCCTCAAGATGTCCAAAGGATCGTTGATAAGAATTCCAAGTATTTGAGATATTCCCCACAAGGTCTTCCACCCACTCTAAATCATAGTCATGAAATTCACCTAATTCCTAGGGTGTTCCTCCTAACATCAGACATCTAAAGTACCTTTAAAAGATTTGAGAAGAGTGGGGAATTAGTATGAGGTTAGGAAGAGAATTTTAGGTAGGCATTGTTAGTAGATCCTAATAAAGTTCTTACTCCTACACTGGTGGTAATGGTATTCAAGGAAAGGTAGCTCATGGCATATGTGTCCAGTTATAGAGAGATCAACAATATCACTATAGAAGTATATAAGTTTCCCATTCACATCATTGATGGGTGTTAAATGAACTACATGGAGCAATATATTTCACAAAGGTGGATCTCTGTTAGAGGGGTATCATCAGATCATAATGAAGGAAGAAGATCCCAAAAACAACATTAAGACTCACTTAGAAGGCCATTATGAATTTTAGTCATGCCTTTTGGCCTTACAAATGCACCTTCCATTCAGGGGTTGATTAATTCCATTTTCAAACCCTTCCTTTGAAAATTTGTGGTAGTAATTTTTGATGATATACTAATCTACTTAATAGCAAGTCTTGTGAGGATCATGTGACATGTTGACAAGGTCTACAACTACTAAAGGATCAAAAAATATATGCCAAACCATCAAATGTTTCTTTAAAATTAAAAGAGAGGTAAGTATTTAGGTCCATATTGTATCTAATGAAGGTGTCAGGTAGACCCTAACAAGATTAAAGGCCATGATGGATTGAGACTGATTCTCAAAACATTGAAAGAATCTTAGAGGGATTTTTAGGTTTGACAGGTTACTACCGCAGGTTTGTTTGGAACTATGGAAGAATAGGAGCACCTTTAATGACACTAACTAAGAGGATGCAATTTCATGGACTCTAGAGGCAACTAAATATTTTGAACAACTTAAAGAGGTGATGTGTAAAGATCCTATCTTGAGTGCCACACTTCACAAAACCTTTGAGTAGGTGCTTGATGCCTCGAGAAATGGAATTAGTGTTGTCCTAATGCAAAGGAAGGCCCCTGGCTTTTGAAAGTCGACCCTCAAGGGAAAGGGACTTGAGAGAACCCATTTATGAGAAGGAAATGAGTATGATACTACGTTGAAGGAATGGTGTCCTTACCTAATAGGTAGGCACTTCAAGGCAAAGAAAGCAGATCATTATAGTCTTTAATACTTTTTGGAACAAGACTATATTTAAGAAGAACAACAAAAATGGGTAACCAAGATATTAGAGTTATGATTTTGAAATCGTCTATAAAAAGGGAAAACAAAATGTTGTGGAAAAATGTTTGGTTTCCAACAAAATGAGTGGAAACAATTAAGACCCTAGGTCTTTTACAACCATTATCCATCCCAAGTTAGAGTTGGGAGGAGGGTTTCCATGGATTTCATCCACCAAGGTTTCCAAAGTCCCGAAGGAAAGAGTTTCATCATTTGATTGTTGATATACTAACTACTGCACTCCCTTTGCTTACACTTTTTGTGCACTCTCTCATCCTTCAAAGCTATTTACAATTGCCACTATATTCATGGAGGCAGGTTCAAAAGCTACATGGAAGCCCAAAAGATTATTATGGTGTGAGAGATCCCATCTTCCTTTGGACATTTTGGACATAATTATTTTTCTTGTTTAGGTACTCAATTGGCTCATAGCTCATCCTATCATCCTCAATCGATGGACAAACCAAGATAGTAGACAAATTCACGGAAAGGATGATACCTTAGATTTGCTTTGTCTCACGATAAACAAGCACCAATGGTTCAAATGGTTACCCTTGGAAAGAATGGTGGTATAACACTTCCCTTTCATACCACTACAACAAAAATGGCACCATTATGGCACTTTATGGATACCACCCTCCTTCCATCACTTCTTCTCTAAAAGAAAAATCTAAGGTTAAGCAGTGGAAGATCACATGAGGGAATCAGCAACAAGTTCTCCAAATCTTAAAGGACAACTTGACCATGGCACAGAATCCTATGAAACAACAAGCAGATCAACATAGTTGTGAAAGAATTTTTTTTGAAGTAGGGGAGTTGGGTGTTTTTAAGACTACAACCAGCACAAGCAGATGTCCCCTCAAGCAAGCCAGAAGGATAATAAATTATCTTAAGTATATGGCCCTTATAATGTGTTGCAAAAGATTGGTACTATGGCATACAAATTGGAGTTGCACGCATCTTCACAGTACACCTAGTTTTCCATCTTTCATGCCTAAAGAAGGTTATGAAGCGACAAGATCCCAATTCAAACTATATTTCCAAACTTGTGATGAAGGAAAAATCATGTTGGAGCCTGAAACCATCACTTACATAAGAGTCCTTGACCGAGGAATAGATCCATTTACCCAGGAGCATCTCATTAAATGGAAACTACCGGCTGAAGATTCGATTAGGAGAATGAGTCTTTTATACATAATCATCAAGAAATACTCAAACATTTTTGGACAGCTTGTTTGTCTCCAGGGAGAGGGCATAATTTGAAGCCTAATATTGCCTCATCACCTTAATTAGGGCATATTATATTAGTAATGTTATTTTATTTATGTCATCTCTTTAGGCTATTAGTTATAATTATACCTCCTAGTCTCTATATATACCAAAGAGACATTTTCATTTTGAATCATCATGTGCTTGAACATTTAAGTGGGATAAAGGAGGTTGCCTTGCTGAAGAGGAGAGGCTTAATATCTGAAATTATATCTTTTTCAAGGCATTGAGTACTTAGCACTACGAGGTTTTTCTATGCTATATTGATATTTGGCTCTTAACACCTCCTCCTTCTTTCCTTTATCTATATCTTCCTCTGTTTCTATGATGCTTATCAGTGCTTCCCCCTTCCCCATGCACCGCAGCGAAGTTTAGTTGTCTGATGCCATCATCATTACACCTTTGTTATCTGAATTAAAATATTGATGGAAGTATACAATGATATAATATACCTACCTCTAGGTCCTTGCAGGAACTCTTGCTCGCCACTAGCTATATGGACTTTGCAGTATCCTATTTGCAAATTCTGATAAATCCTACAACAATGTTGTCTAACCAGAAATGTATTGGTGTGTAAATTTATTGTCAACTTGTTGCTTAGCTTGTGAGATCTCCATATAATTCCACTCTAGTTTTCTGATCCAATTTATAGGGTGGTTGTCTTTCAAGCCTAAATATTGGCTCCTACAACATCACGGGGAAATCATAGAAAAATGCTTCATTACAAGTCATTTCAATGTCTTACTTTTCAATATATTTGCATGGTGTTAACTTTGGGTTTCTTTTATCTTTCTGCACAAATTCTATCTCCTTTTTTTTCAACCATCTTTCTATCTCCTCCTTTGTTGGGTTCCACGGTCTAAACATCCCCTTTTATATTATCATTATTTTAACATTTCCTCACCAAATCTGACATTCTTTTCACAATTCTTTACTTTATAAATCATTCCTCAATCCATTGTATTAGGAGTTAACCATTTGTTGGTATTAAACAATTATTACTACATTTCTTGGTCTGATCCAGGTTCATATCTACTATGGTTTCCATCAAAACCCCTTTTAAACTATCATCTTGTTGGAAGCCATTTTGCGAATTTTATCTTTTTCCTTACAAGCTGCCTACACAAGGGTTCTGAACCCTCAATACTCATGTAATTCTTTAAAACAAAATGACTTACTATTATCTTGCGCATTCACACTACTGCTGTTTTCATTTTCCACAGTACTTAAAGCATTGAAAACCTGAGAGTTAAGTCATGTAGAAAGCGTTAAAATCATCTTCAAGGTTATTCACGGATCTTGTTTATGTCGTCATGACTCTTTACCTCCAACTCACTACTGATCATACATTTATCAAAGACATAAGAGCCTTTATTCACTTTGCATTTAACTTTTGTTAATATGACTTCATTTTATAAGTTTGTGATGCAATGGTATTATAGTGATTGTGTTTGAGTTCTTGATACAATGGTGGTATGATATTCCATTGTCTTTGATCAAATTCCTTGGTGTAATGGTTTCATGAGAACGCATTAACATAGTGATTAAACCCATGGTGAAATGGTCGATGTAGTGGTTTCTTTGAATCATACACATACTATTGTTGATTTAATATATGGATCAATTGTTGGTTATGAACACTATGATTTTCAAATAGTAATTGGATATTTAGTCATAATATTTTGGTTATGTATGTTATGGATTTTGATGAGTATGTGATTAATCCATTTGTTATTTGGATTGTGATGTGAATGATTTAAATTACCAAGGCGTAATGGGTTATTTTACATGTCAAAATGAATGTTTTGAATGGTTCTAATTCATTCCACCACCCTTGCACACATAGGAATTAAACGTCTTCCTTGCATCTCAGGATACCTCTGTTTGTTTTGAGAAAACTATGGGAATTGGTCGTATTACTACTTTGTCCTAACCTCATCACCCGTTTACCTAGCATTTGTGTGTTCTCTCCTATAGGAACACATGAGTGGTGTGCATAGAACCTAATGGAGTCCAAATGTTGTTGTTATTTGACAATGCTCATGAGGACACGGAGAGGTAATGAATGGTTATAGTTTCATCCAAATATTGAGGGGTTTGACCTGTGATTAGCTCAAGAGTTTTCCCTCACATTCGATGGATCCAGGGCCAAAGTTGGGGACATCCAGCTCGAATTGAACAAAGAATTCCTCAGCTCATTAATGGGTTTGCTAGCTAAAGGGGCAAAGGAGTAGTTAAGAATTCCAAGGTGGATGATGCCATGGGCGGCTCCTATTTGCCTTCGAGGTTGTTAGTTGTGATAGAGGTATGCTAGTCACAGCCCTTAAGTCTAGGTGGCATGATTTATTGGCCATTGTTAAGAAATTTGTTACTTGCGAAGGTAGATATAGTTTAGTGTTTCTGCCGCCATACGGATGCTTATGAATTTCATATATTTCCCTTTGAATATGCCTCATTACCACCTTCACAGTCTATATAAAAATGTCTAAAAGGTTTAAGAGGGAGAAGGATGACTCCATCCTTTTACATCACTATTTGATTAAAATTGTTATTGTTCATCATTTGAGATTGAGTTGTGACTATTATCAATCTCTTTCCTGATGAGGTAGTTTTCCACTCGAATGTGGCTAGTGGACAAGGCTAGTAGTCAGCTGAAACCCTTATCCGGGAACTGTCGGGTCCTTCCTACCCTCCACCACGTTATGAACCCTTGACCTACCCAAGCTGACCTACCGACACCACCGCACGACCCATGTTGAAGACAACACTAAAGGCTGTTAACAAACTGGAAGAAGAAGAGGAAAGGGGTAATATAGATGTCATGATAAGGGTAAGAAGGCTGCATGATGGGTATCTAGGTGCACTCATAATAAGCCCAAACAAAACCGCAGTGACCAGAAGCCTATTGTTTTGGTGAAGATTAGGATGCAGAGATTGAAGCGATTTCCGATGAAATTACCCATACTCACCTTGGCCTCTTTACATTCCGAACCCTATGACTATGTATCCAACGTCCCACCGTGCCTTAAGGATGAAACTAACTTCCCTGGGATTAAGTTTGACGGTGGAACCCTTGGTAATTTAAAAGATGCCTCACTTGTAATGCCACATCCTAATCGACCATAGTGCAATGAATGCAACTCATGGCTCCAACGATAATATACAGATGTCCCTTTGTTGCAATCCAAATTAAGTCCTTGGAGGACTAGGTGACTATGTTATCCTAAGGAAAATGATAGGCTGCAAGCCAATGATAAGAGGCAAAAGACCACAGGTTCTGTTGTGTTCAAAAATGTTGAGACAACCACTACCATTGTTAACTTCGAAATTGTCTTGACCGAATCGTATCCCTACAACCATGGTATATTATTTAAACATTGATTTTTGGATATAGTTTGATTATTTGAATTCTTGATTGTGTTTTTCTTTGAATTAATCCCAGATATAGATGCATTTGATTCAGATTGATTCAATATGATTTTGTTTGTTCTGAATTGGCATAAAGATTTGGTTTGTTTTAGCATGAATGATTTGCTTTTCTTTGAATTAGTAATTAAGGGTTTGTTTGATAGATCACATACATTTTTTTTATCATTGGATTAATTTAAAACAATCTTGTTTGTAGAAATATGACTAGCTCTGATCGTGAGATTACGGCAGCTAGTCATAAGAATGAACTTTGATTTTACAATTAAAAGACACTATATCTAAAAATTGTTTTACTCTTTGCCATATCACAGTGCACACAGAGTTTCAGTAGATTGGATTTGTTATGTGATTCCAGAACTGTATGCTTTTGTTACATAGTTTTGGTTTGGAGTTGTTAGTCTTAGGCGGAAATAGGAATCTGGGAGATTGTTCACATTTTTGCAAACGGTTTTGATATTTTCCACAAGGATTGTTTTATCCCGTGGCCTTTATATACTCATTATTTTGTAAACAACCCATCACTATTGGGAGGACAAAGACTATGGACTTATGATTAAGAGCCGGACTTGAATAGAAGTGGATTTGTTGTACTGCTTTAGCTTCAATTTATCTTACTTTTGTTCAAGTTTTTGTGCATATCAATTTGTAATCAAATTATTGACTACTTTAGATATCAAGATTTTTTACAGGTTGATGCGTTATGATTTAAATTATGTCCATATTTCCTGTATCTCATTTTACTCACAACAATTACTCTGTTTTGAATTTTTTTTGAATAGAGGTTTATCTTCTTTACATTTAAATGAAGCAGTTATGTACACATCTTAAGCACTAGGATTTATCTAAATGTGATGATACATGGAAATTATAAAATTGTTGTTATTTTATGTCTTGTTTGTTACGTCATTAAATTATTCAAAGAGCATTGATGCTTCCCGTTTATGAGAATCTTGTGGAAAAACTGGTGCGGGTTTCCTCCCACCAAGCGGCTTCATCCAATCTTGTGAAGCGGGGATAAAATGGGAAGCGCTTCTCTTAGAATTGATTTGACAAGTGTTATTCAATTAGTTAATTAATATATAAAATTTATTGTAATGCAGACATGCTAAATCGAGTACTGTGAACAGGACAAATAGGAAGCGCTTCTACTGGTCAGTTTGTTAGTGTTATTCAATTAGTTAATTAATATATAAATTTATTGTAATCTGAACATGTTTCATTATTCATCTCTATAGTTTAGATTTACAGTTAGGATTGTTATTTTAATCTCTTAGCTTAGATAGCTTTCATTTTATTCCTTTCTCATAAAAATTATAAAAATAAAAAATAACAGCTTCGCTGTCATAGGACAATTTACAAATGATTTTGCAAATTTTGATAAAAAATTGTATTTTGTAAATACTGTACATATAAAATCGAGATTTAATTCTATTGATAGCTGAACATTTAATAAGTAGAATTATTGTTGTATAATATTAGTAAGTAAACTGTATATATAGTTTTCGATTTGTATATAGTTTGTAGTAGCTGCTTTTTTCACTTAGATTAGTTTCTTTAGCTTAGTTTTTCTTTCGTTTTTCTAGGACTTAGATTGGCCAATGAAGCCACTAAACCCATAGGGGTGGGTTAATCCAAATGGCTTGGGTTATTTAGACAACCTCGGACTGGATCCACTCCTCCAGTTGACGAGCGGTCAATTTTGCCCGTCAACAAATGGCGCTAGAAGGTGGGCCTGAAAATTATTAATGGCACGAGGTGGTCGTAAGACTGCTCCACCACCCAATCGCTCACCTATAGTGATAAGAAGTCATTCAAATGACAACACCATCCCTCAAGAAGCAACCACATCAAATAACGATCTACAGATCACAGTTGAACCAGTAACCCCAAATCCTACAGGTGGTGACTTACAAGAGATTGTCCGCCAATCTCTCTTAAGAACACATAGTGACTTCACCCATTTAAGACAACCAAATTGACCTTTGGACCAACCATTAGATTTCTATGATATCAGAGAACAACTTGGAGGCACTAACCTCACTTTAAACCCTACAGATCCAACCCTCACTCCTGCTGCAGGAGGATCCGGAATACCACCCTCACCACCTCCATAATCCCCTTCTTCTTCTGGAGAAGACTCATCTGACGAAGGTAGTTCCTCTTCTCAGCCTTCCACACTGCCTACACCAATGGCCAACCAGAACAACCTTGGCATACCCTGGCTCGACCAAGATGTAGTAGTCGTACCCGGGCCTCAACATTCCTTACCCAAACATCCGGAGAAGTGGCTCCCCAAGTTTGACCCTGACTCTAAACAGATCACTGAAGATCACATTAAATTTTTTATGTTAGCCATTAGACTCCGTAATGTCGAGCATGAATACGTAGTCTATAGGTTGTTTCCCTATACTTTCGATGGAAATGCCTCTACCTGGTACTTTTCCCAACAACCCCATACCATTGTGTCTTGGGAAAAGTTTGAATCCTTCTTTCTTGAGAAGTTTGGAGACGATAAGTCTCCAGAAGTTCTAGTCATGGAACTTTATAGTTTAAGAATGAACCCCAAAGAGAAAATCAAATAATTTAACCAAAGATTCTTAACACTAAAGAACCGAATCCCTAGAGATTCGATGCCTGTTGAGAATCTTATCATAGCACACTATACTAAATCCTTGCATCAAAGTATAACCATTTGGGTAAAGCGATCTAAGAAAGCCACATTGTTAGAGGCCTTCGAAGAGGCCAGTCAAATTGAAAAAGACATCCTTAGTTTAAAATACACTACTAGCAATGAAATAGAGACTAGTTCGGCTTCCAAAAAGAAAATTGAAATCCTCCCTAGACCTGCTCAAAATAAAACACAACCTAAAAGCTCAGATTTAGAAAACTTAACAAAATGCGTTCAAAAACTATCAAATCAAGTTATAGATTTGAAAATGATGGACGAAGAAGCTTCTTCGAGAAAAGGGCCTTACAAACCCCCGTTTAGGAAGCCTTTTCCCACCAACCGACCTAATTCAAATACTGAGGGCCTAAATCTAGAAAGCCTACAATTCGCCATTCAAACAATTCTAGAAGCCCCAGATAACTTGATCCCTCCTAATATCCCTGAGGAAGTAGTTGAACAAGAGACAGTTGAAGAAGAAGATTCTCCTCCGAACATTTTTGGACACTTCTCGGATAGCATTTTTCAAGCTAATTTCAAGACAGTACATCCCTACAATACTAGGAGTAAGATGACAGACAAACCTTCTTCTGAAAACACTATGACTTTGCCCCAAAAATAGTCTAAACTAGCTGAGACTAAATAGAGTCATGTAAACCCCAACTTAGATTATGATTTAGTTGAAGATCTAAAAAAGTTAAGGGCTAACATTTATGTTTATGAATTATTAAAATTTATGTTTCTGCTACAAAAAATGTTACAGAATATCACAGAGAATAGAAAAAACAATAATCCAAGCAATAACAAAGTTATTCAGAACAACACAAAAGTTCCCCAGAAGGCTTCTGCTAAGAACAATTTTGATCCTCATGAGAAGGGAGGCCTTCCTGTAAATAATGTAACAAATGTAGATAAACTAGCTTTAGAGGCTGCGAGTAAAAAGCCACAAGCTTCCACCATTAGTACTCGCAGAAATGTACCTCCATTTTTGTTAACGTTCGAAATATTGAATAGGAACATGCATAATTGTATGGTATATTCAGGAGCGTCATCTAATGTAATGCCATGGTCTGTGTGTCAGAAGATTAATGTTGAAGTTGAACCATCCACTTTAAAAATCATCCAACTTGATCGAACTAGTGTTAAAGTCATGGGCAAATTAAGGAATGTGCTTATAAGATTATCGTCTAACCCCAAATTTCATCAAGTGATTGATATTATTGTTGTGGATATTCCAGAAGTTTATGGTTTGTTTTTAAGCAGAGACTGGTCAAAGAAGCTACATAGCTATTTCGTGACAGATTGTTCTCACCTGTGGCTGCCCGAGAATGGAAAGCCCAACAAAATCAAGGTAAATCATGAACACTACCTAAAGCTCACGGTCACAGATTTAAATGATCCCAATGATCCATTTACACCTTCTGCTGATTCACCTGAAATACAAGGGATGGATACCTTTTTCGGCAATTTCATGGCCGAGACTTCAGCTATCACTAACCTGGAACAACAGCCCGAGGTTGTAGCATATGTGCAGCCAACAACTTCTACACAATGGTCTCATGCACCCGATAAAAATCAAATTTGGTCTCTTTACTTTGACAGGTCAAAATCCAAGGAAGGAGCTAGTGCGGGCTGTGTTATTATTGATCCAGTAGGTAACAAAATCCTGATTGCATGTAGGCTAGAATTTGAATGTACTAATAACACAACAGAATATGAGGCTTTATTGCAGGGCCTCAGAAAAGCATTAGATATGAACATTCAAAATTTGACTGTCTTTGGCGATTCAAAAATTGTGGTTAGATAGGTAAGAGATTCTATCCACCGTCTGTCTCCGCATCTTAAAAGCTACCAATCCGAGGTATGGAATTTAATGAATAATTTTTTTTCTTTCAATATAAATTCTATTCCTAGATTGAATAATTCTGAAGCTGATTTATTAGCTAACATAGCTTCAAAACTCTTTTCTACAGAAGGCTTGTCCCCGAATGCATTCTCTATCGAACTGTTGTTCAGGTCATCCGTTCTCGACAACATTACGAATTGGAGAGTCTTCAATGACGATCAACAAATTATTAGCTTCCTGCATATGGAATAAACTTTCCAAGGCGCGGTGATCGATGAATGCACTCACGATGACAATCTGCATGATTTCATGGTAATACCAGATCCGAGATCTCCTGAATCTTCATCAGACATGGTAAATTCTATCCCTAAATCTATAGTGAGATTATAAAAATTTTATGATCTTCAAGACAAATTCAAAAAATCGGTCAACTGTAAAACAAATAGTTCCTCTTTATCGTATGAAAAAGTAAACTTGGGAACTAATGACAATCCACAGTGCATTAATTTAGGGGTGGGGTGTTTTGAACAAGAGAAAGCCAGGTTTATTAAATTGTTTAAGGAATTCAAAGATGTTTTTGCATGGACGTATGACGACCTTAAAACTTTCGACCATAATATCATACAACACGTCATTCCTATGAAACCTCAAACCTTGTTGTTTCAACAAAAGTTAAGAAAAATTCACCCTAAGCTCGAACCGACTGTCAAAAAAGAATTAAATAAACTCTTGAATGTTAAGATAATTTTCCCAATTAGGCACATGCAATGGGTTTCTAACCTTGTCCCTGTCCAGAAGAAGAGTGGTGAAATCCGACTATGCATCGATTTTCGTAACCTTAATCGAGCATCTGATAAAGACAACTACCCTGTCCTACCCATGGAACAGATCCTTCAACAAGTATCTGGTTCTGAGAGACTATCCTTATTGGAAGGTTTTTCAGGGTATAACCAAGTCCTGATGTCTCCTCCAGACCAACTTAAAACTACCTTCCACACTCCATGGGGCACCTACGCTTATAGGAAAATGACCTTTGGACTCATTAATGCTGGTGCCGCTTTCCAAAGAGGGATGGACATTGCTTTTCGAGGCTTAATCAATCAATCTGTCATAGTTTACCTAGATGATGTTATTGTATTTTCATAGAACAAAACTGATCATCTAGCTCATTTAAGAGTCGTTCTACATCGATGTCGTAAATACGACATTTTCTTGAATCCTAAAAATATATATCTTCGCAGCAGAACAAGGTAAGCTCTTAGGATTCATTGTTTCAAGCAAAGGGATGATTATCGACCCTGAAAGGACTCAAGTCATCTCAAAACTCCCCCCTCCCTCATCCAAAAAGTCTATGCAATCTTTCTTAGGCCAGATAAACATTGTCAGGAGATTCGTCCCTAGTTTCACCGAAATGGTGAGACCTTTACAGAATTTAATTAAGAAAGACACGCAATATCATTGGGAACCCTTAGAAAACCAAGATTTCAATTCAATAAAAAAAGGCCATAATAAACGCTCCATCTCTCATGAGCCCCGACTTTTCACAAGACTTCACGCTCTACACTTTTGCTTCTGACCACTCCTATGTTGTTGTCCTAACTCAAAAGAACGTTGAAAATAATGAAGTACCCATTGCCTTTATGAGATCTTCTTTCAAAGGCGTGGAACTTAATTACCCAGTGGTAGATCAACAATCCTATGTTGTTTTTAAAGCAGTCAAGCACTTTCGATCTTATCTTTTGAAATCTAGGATGAAAATTATTGTCCCTTACCCGGCCGTCAGAAATCTATTAGTGCAGAAAGAACTAGGTGAAAAGAGGGCGAATTGGGTTACCTCCTTGCAAGAGTATGACATAGAAATCACCCCGGATAAAATAGTGAGAAGCCAAGGGTTATGCAAGTTAGTTGCTGATTCAGAAGTAGGACAGCAAGAAGAAAATGATTTGTCAAACCCAGGATAGCACAATCAAAATTCAATCTGTTGTGCACAAAACTCCGTCGGTCCCTGGTATGACGATATAAAATTCTGTCTTGAACATGGGTCAGCCCCCCATCACCTGTAT
>SNQJ01S0191713.1:10381-28331 GCA_010110895.2 Picea sitchensis
GAATATTCCACCTGGAGAATATTCTCTTTCAGTTCACACTTCAGTTTGACTAGTTGAGTTGAGTTTAGATGTTGCATTGGGATCATCACCATGCTAATTCGACCTTTCCTTGGTATCATCACAAGAGTGATGCATTAGCCTTGATTCCCTCAGTTAACTCCTCACTACTCTCTGTTCATTCAGTTAACTGAAGACTAGTTGACTAGTTAACTCAACTAGGTGGCAGTTCACTCTCGTAACTGCCTGAGAGACTAGAAAAGGTGGCAGTTCAATCTTGTAACTACTGGTGTGTGTCCATATCACTCTAGACCACCACTATGGCAACTTGGTTCACCTCAAGTCGAACGCATTGAGCTATACAAAGTATATCATGTGTAAATTATTCATTATTCACAACGGTTAATGAGAATTATTTCCATTCTTTCTCTCCTTCTTGTTTTTCCAATTCTCTTTGCAAATGTGTGTATCATTGTTTAGCTAGATCTATTATGTGCAGGTTCAACATATTTACACATGGATGGTTACATTGGCATTATAATTTCACATAGCTCATTTTCATCCAGTGTAGTGTAGGATAGGAGTAGAATAGATTAGGCTAGCTTCTTTTCCTTTCATAATTGTTTATTGTAGGTTTGATTTTGGGTTTTCAATAAATTCAATTGTAAAGAAATGAGTAGAATTGTTTTTTCTTATAGGTAAGGCTACCTATTTCTCTTTTTCGAGATGTAACCAACAATTAAATCCTTCATTATTGATTTTCATTTTAATAAATTACAGTTGTAGATTAATTTATTTTTAATTTTTTAGTGTAGTCTAATATTTGTTTCTAATCTCTACTTAGTTTTTCCTTTTATCATTTTTATCGAAGTAACTTATTGGCTAAACAGAAAAGGAGTTTCATGAACAATTTGGGAAGTTGGCATGCTGATGTTTTCCCTTGGATGAGATTTTTATGAAAAAATGTGTTTGACAAAAAAGAAACATTTAGTTGTCACACTCTCGGGGATTTTTAGTTGTGTATTTGGATTAATTTTGTGATCATTATCCATACCATGACATTCATGATTCTCCTGTTGTGATCCTTTGATGGACATATTACCATTTTTACAAATTAATGAAAAGGAATTTTAAGAATGATACACACAACAATTCCTTTTTATTATGAAAATGAACACTTATGGATTTCCAATTTGATATATCTATATTAATTAAATTTTGATTGGAAAGATGTTTCTTAGTCGGATTACCTTTGAGTTTTGATTTTGTTGTCATGTACACAGTTAATGAAATTTTAAGAATTAAAATTATTTACATCTTGGATTAAGACCACTCCAATCTCTTTTAATTCATTTAAATGATCATTTGATTACATGTTGTTATAACTAGCAGTAAGAGACATTCTTCCCTACATATTGGAAACATGTTTGGATAACTCGGGGAAGTGTTACTCTTGGACTTCTATGCCTGGATTATCTTGAAAATATTTATATGCTATCAATCTTTGGAATTCAACAATCATGTTATTTATCAATTTGCTTTTTCATTAGAAATACAACCCTGACCATCTCTTATATGTATGGTTTCAGATATGTTCTTTGATATAGTTTTAATGGAAATATATTTCAAAGAAATTGTTGTTTGGTGTCTATCCCATCATGATTATTCTAATTTGCCTCCATATCTATAATATCATTTTCTTGCCTCATCATATTGAATTATTGAAATCATTAGAATTAATAACCATCTTTCATGATAAGGAGAAATTGATACTTTAGAGAAACATAACTAATGTAGTTTTTGAGATTGAATGTATGGTGATTTCAAGCTTGAAATGTGATTAGCCAAAGTATTGTCTTTCCCAAAGGCTCATCATAGGAACATTTTCCCACCATAATATGACTTAATACTTGTTTTTTACCATATTTAATAGTAATTCATGAATATTTTTGCATGTTTCTTAGTAAATGTGTATTGACTCGGGTGGAATTTTGTGTATATTATACATTTTTTCTCTAATATCTATGCCAAAAGATGTGTGTAGCACCAAGCAGGTCGAACTACATGAGTCAAGAGATATTAAGGGTGCCAACATCCTAAAAATAGGGGATTTTGTCTCCCTCAATGTGTTGCCATCCAAAAATCAAGGGACATTGTCCCCACCTACCTCTAGAGCGCTTTTTGTTCATTAATATCCACTCTTGATCAGAAACAGTTTGAGATCTAGAAGGGATTGATTGACATTCCCTATTTTCCCCACTCCTCTCCTCAATCTAAGCAAGAAGGTTGAACTCTCAAGACTATATATAGACCTCTAGCCTAGGAGAGAAGGAGAAGACAATTTTTTTATAATATTGTATTGAGACTTTGCTCTGAAGACTTTTGTTGGAGACTTAGAGACCTTTTTCTCTTAATGTACTACTGATGTTAATGGAATAAATATGGTCTTGTTTTTATCTTATTAGAGTTCTCTCAAGGTTCCTTGTGCTTCTTGGGTGGGGCCCACTCCAGAGGGCTCAAGGACCCTGTTGCAATTTCCTTAGTTCTTTGCATGTTAAGATAGTGATTAATTAGAATTTCATTTTTTTGAAGCTTACTGTAGTTTTTCATGATTAATTTTTCTTTCTATCAGGTTATCATTAACTAGTTAGTTACAACATGCATCCTGTAGAAAGATTCAACAACCTATTGGAACACTCTTGGGTGTCTTTCCAAGGCCAAGAACCTCAGATATATTCCATTTTATTATAGTCTAGCTTTGTTGATGCTTTATAAGACTTAGACTATCTTTCTAGGCCTCTTTTGGCTTCCTTTAGAAACTGCACAGTTCATGTAGAAACTGTACAGTTCTTGTAGAAACCTCATGTAGGATTGTTTTAGTTCTATATTTCAGTTTATCTTAATCTGTTTTTCATAAGAACAACAATAATCATTAAGAAGACATATGGATTGTTATTGATCAAAGGGTTAGGCATAGAATAGCTTGTTTATTCCATGCATTAGTTTAGCTTTTCTTTAATTATAGCTTTTCTGTCATACACTAGAATGAATTCATTTTTTATTTCAGTTTACTCTTTATGGTTTAGTATGCTTTTTAGATTAAATTCCTTTCTTCTACAAATCTAGATTACTTGTTATTTTAATTTGGTGTGCTTTTCAGAAATAGTTTAAAGTTTATTTTTGCTATTGCAATTCCTTGCACCATTTCATGCATTCCAACCTTGATCAGTCTCAGACCTATACTACTATCAATGCACAATGCATATACATTACACAACACCTCTTAAGTTTGTATGAACCGTGGGTTGACAAAGTAAAGTAAGGAGCCAAGAATACATTAGTATTATTGATGTTATTCCTAGGGGCATCAAAAGGGACTTATTAATAGCAGTGAGTCTAGACGGTATGAGTGTTTGCAGTATGTTTCATATAAATAAATTGAAAATTTTTTCGTTGAGCATTTCCATTAACCCATGTTGTTAGGTACCAGAAATAATTTAATTTTTTCACCAAATGGAAGGAAAAAATTGTTTGGGTCAATCAGTTCTAAGGCTTTTTATTGTTTGACAATTAATTCTCATTACCTTACTTATTTTTCCCTTCCAAATTCAGAGCTTTACCCTAGGAATCTGTCATTGGGATTTATTTCGAATGGTTTACCAATATTTCCTAACTATTTCGCTTGATTTCACTAAAAATGATTTTTCGGATGATGTTCATGATTTGTCCCATGTTGTTGGGTTTCCATGCTTATCTTTCAATTTAATTCCTCTTATAATTGATGACACACAAAAAAAAATGGTTTTTCTTTTACTTTATTTAATTTTATCTATACATAATTTTACCCTCTTCTTTGTAAAATTTTGTAATCATGGCAGTGGTACTATTCTCTTATCCCTTCATATGTGAATGGAAAAATCATTGGAATGATTCAGATTAATAATCAAAGAGGCAGAGCCCAAAGGGGTTGGATCCAATGGTGGAAAGCGAGGATTTTTTCACCGTTGGGCAAGGTTCAATTCTCGTGAGGGCTTTACCTGGAGCCATGGGGGCACCTTGAGGTAGTGGTCGAACGTGTGGTTGCACCCAGAGATACTATATTAAATGGTATTGTGAGTCGTGCACACATAAGTGGATCAAATCCCACCCCCATGTCCTTCAAATAAGAAGCCCGCGGGGGTGTAGACCAATTGGCAAGTGTCGTGTAAATAGAAGGAAATATGTAAAAAGAGGTCTCAAGATCGATTCTCACCCCGATTTACATGTGCTCCATTCTTGCGGGCTGCGTGGAAGAACCTAGGGTTATAGTGGTAGAAAACGGGTATCGAACCTGTGTCTTGTGAGTATGAGAACCGCAAGTTGTCGATTCCCCCAGTACAAAAAAAAATTAATCAAAGAGGCAGCAAACAGCCTGGTGAAGATAATCAATGCAATTTCTAAGATTGAAGGTCTTGCGCTTTCAAAATCTTATTTTACCAAGGCCTTACCTAGTAGTAAGTTTAAGGGGTGTGAATTATTGTCAAAATGTCATTCATGAATTAATTCAATTTTATTTTTTAGCATTTCAAGGATTCAAAACTACTGTCACCAAAAAAGGTTCAAATTTATTGGAATAAAAATCTTGATTTGTTATCAATTTGCTTGATCATTGTTGGTCTTGATTTCCATATTATGTACTTAGTCGTGAAAATAATTATTGTTGGGTTTGAGTTTGTAGGGAAATTCAATTTCATGAATATTTTTCACTTATTTCAATTCCAGGAGCTGATAAATGTTTTTGTATATACCATTTGTACTATGTTGCTTTCTCCCATGCTGCCATGTTCCCTTTTTATTTTTTAGTTTGGTTTTATAACTAACTTTTTTTTCTTTTGGAATTTCTTTTAGTTTTATTTTTTGTTTAGTATTAGCACTTGCTTTTCAATTGTACATAAGGTTTTCATATCTTATTTTGAATGTTGGTGTTCTCTAAGCTGATTTGACTCCATTATTTGACCTAAGGTTTAATCCCTAAGTTTGAGTGCGAGGGTAGGTCAAACTTTGGTCACATACTAAAAAACATATGTACAAGTCATGGAAAACAGGGCTACTCTGTCATAAATATCCGTATGAAGTTATAAGTTATTGGAAATTGATTAATAGTTGTGGTGGAGCACATCTGCCTATTAAACAATGCAATGGTAATCCATAAGTAGAGAAAAGTGTCTATCTATCTTTTTCTTTGAGATTCATTCACCTCACATTTATAATCTAGTTAATGCTACGATGGTTTTTCAGGAGATGTGTGGATTAAACTTAAATGCATAACATCTACTTAGCAACTCTTGTATCACCCTGCTTCACTCGCACCTTATTTGCATAAGCAACATCTATACACAAAATATAAAAGGGTGAGCATAATGTAAACAATAAAGGAAGTTGAAATCATTGTAAATAGTGTGGGGAGTGCAAGTAAACTCATTGGGGCTATGGACGCCGACTAGTAGAGGGGCCATGCTTGTATGATACCAAGGCATCTTCGTCGGGGCTATGGATGCTCGCTAAGAGTGAAGCAGTATCGGTAGAAGAGACATGAGGAACACACTTATGTAGATGCTTGTTTGTTATAAAAAAGTAAAAATCCATGGTCAAACCATAGCCAATCAGAAGTGTGTGGCTAGTTAAAGTAATTTACCTCATTAATTTTCTCTTTGAAAATGGTATGTTAGGTTACAAGTAATTGAAATATGGATTTATATTTTTTAGGAAATTTGGCATCATTGTTGTACACATGACTAGTGTGAGTTTCCTTCAGTTTATGAGCTTATCCTTAACTTTCATATTTGAAGTAAATGCCTTAGATTATATGGACATAGATAACTAGTTCTTCTAGTATCGCTAAATGTTATGGCCACAACATCCCCCCTTTTATTTTACTTTTATAAGCAAAAGGAAAGGATCCCCCTACCAAAAATTTTAGATCTAATGCCTAATCTACTACTATTGTGAGACTATTGTATATTCTTTCACTATCTAAGGGTTTATGGGTTTGTATATTTAATGATTGCTTATCTTTAAGGAGGTTTTCATTGCTCTATATCTCTTTGCAGATTGTACAATATTTTTGTTGTTCTTTAGTAAGTCTTTATTTTCTAATGCTCCTTCTATCCTTTTACATGCTCCTTGTAAATAGTCCTTCGAAACTCTTTTACCCATTGATTATGTTTATTGGCTCTTCTAAGCTAATGTTTGATTGATCTTCAACTTCTATTATACTATGATAATTTTTTTTTTTTATCTTGTACTTTGGTTTGAAGTGTTGTTATTGAGTTCATGAAGGCATGAGTTTTCTCAAAGCATATGGAAGAGTTGCCACAATCAAGTCAAAAAAAGAACATAACAATGCATGGTATGGTTGAGGAAAGGCAATTTAAAGTTAGTCTTACAATGTGATCATGATATTAAGGCATCCTGAGATCAATTCTGAGTAGCCTAAGATGACCTCTATAATGTGTCATTTATCCTTGTCTAGCAAACCTAGGTAGCATTCCATTAAGGTTCTTAAGATTATTTATGATATTGATTGGCCTTTTGAATCTAAGGTTTGATCATTTTATCATTCTTTTGGTTTTGATGCCATGAGTAGGTGGTGTAGGAAATCTAAAACTTGATCTGATGTGAATTTCCCACTGTAATCTAATCATCTTCTTGTACATACTTATGCTTTCACTTCAATTTCATCATTTTTCTCATTTCTCATTTTACAGGGAATTTGGAAAATTGTCCTCTTAATGAGATGAATGTTATTTCATTAATCGGTTTGAATGGATTTAAATGAACATTGATCCTATATGATTGCAAGTTATAATGCTCTATCTTATTCCTTGGAGAAGATTTTCTTTTGAGGTCTTGTTGATTTCTTATGCATTGGCTTGAACTATCTTCTCACTACATTATTGAGAAATGAATGGTTGATTGTTATAAAGAGCATACAATAATGTCACGTCTTCTTACTTGTGCAATGCTTTTGTGGTATTCCTGCATATGCTTGCATAGGATGGGCGTAACTAAGCAGGGTGGTTTCTTCTCTCCATATTTTCCTTTACTGTTCATGTACTTAATGCTCCTAATAGTTAATAATGACGATGCATGTTATAGCAAATTTTGCCACACTCCATGCATATTTCTCTACTGGCCTTTCATTTCCCTCTACAAAACTCATTTCCCTCTGCAGATCTCATTTCCCCTCACTCCAGAGCTCAAAATTCATATTTTTATACATGTACGCGACCTGACAGTTATGCAACATGCATACATATGTAGGTTGCTCTGTTACAGCCCGCGTACATCGGGTTTGGTGCACAAAAATTGAAATTTTGTCTAGTTTTTCATGCAATGCCACAAGATTTGTGATCCTTAACCTTCCATATACTAGAAACAATCTGACTCGAGCCTTCAATTCCATTTGGAGGCTATAAATTGAGCTATATCCAAGCCTTGAGGAGATCCAACACATCATTGAAAACAAAGATACTCTGGAGAAATTTCAGCTAAATTGAGTCTGCATCCCTTTGTCCTTGAAAGTATGAACTTCTTGTGTTTAGCCCCCAAGCTCTTCCTATATTCTAATGGAGTACTTCATTGACTCCTACTTGTGAGCTTTCTTTTGCAGAGGATTGAAGTGGTGGAGGCCCAACTGGAGGGACTTAGTTTCTCGGTTCCAATATGTTTTGTTATAGAAGTTTGTCAACTATGTACTTTTGTTGATTACATTAATAGAAATACTATTTTCTCATGCAATTGATATCTTGCAAATATTTATATTACTTTCCATGGGCATATTTTTTATGTATGTTAATGGATTATGTTGATTTATATGCTAACATTATATATCAATACCATATGATTACGTATCTTGGTTGTTGAAGACAAGTTGCAGGTGTAAAGCTTTGGGTCGTGTGCTCAATGGTGGTCTTCTTCGGATGTCTGGATGAGGTAGGATTCTAGCCTTCTCTTGTTAGCATTTCATTTATACAACATACTTGATATTAGAGTTGATTTTGGGTGTTGTTCTGTCTATTGTGGTTTTCCCCTAGCCATAGAGAGATTTTCCTCATAACAATGCAAACTTGTGAATAAGCATAGCACTAGAAGTTGAATCCATTAACTTGGAAGAGTAGATTGTGAATTTCACTGAAGCCTCATTATCCTATGTTCATAACATTGTTTATGAGCTTGGGGCAATGAATTATAGAGTATACTATAGTGAAATTGTTAATATCAGTCCTACATTGAAATGGGTTATATTTAAATTTTTGATAATTGAATCACTTCCATCTCTCACTCCTCAATTCATAAAATCATCACATCGTTAAGGAAGGAATGGATTTTTTGGATAGGAGATACATACCTATTTTAAAGTTCTTATGCATATGCATCTATTTACGTGACTCTATTCTTGAAAATTAGTTTTTTATGGTTCAATTTGAATATCTAGAGTTAATACTAATGTTGGATCCAATTGTGTCAAGGATTAAAGTATGCCAAGACCCAAGAAGAAGAAGAGAAAGAAAACACAAGAGAGAAACTTCAAGTTGTGTGCACATTGTAGAAGCCTTGGAACTCCTTGCTAAATCATGGAAACCTCAAGTCTTGCCTCAGGTAACCCCAAATTTCTTTATCTGCCCACTTTAAATTAAAATGCATGACTATGAGAAACCCTTAATTTGATTCATCTTGACCCAGACTCATCCAGGTATCGATCATCATTGACTCTAGCATTCAGAATCTGAACATCCAAATTTTTCATAATATGTTTTTTTTCAGGTTTCCCAGATTTCTAGATGTGGAACCTTGATCTAGATGTGGAACCTTGATCCACAGTCAGAACCTTGACCCACAGTTGGAACCTTGATTCAGATTCATAATTCAACCTCATTTCTCCTTACCCATCTAGATTTTCTTTTGTATACATGAGCTTGTACATATTTTTATTTAATTTATTTTATCCCAGATCTATATTTTAATTATTACATTTTTATTTTTATTTTACAGGTGGATTTCCAAATCCTGACATGGTTTTAAATTTCCCATGTATATTTTTTAGGGAATTACTTTGGGAAATTATTTTTACATTGGGAATTCACTTTACACATCATGCATTTTCCATAAATCCCAAATTTTGTATTTTATTATTATTTTAGGATATTTTTATTGTATTTTTATTTCATTTCACATTCTTGTTTTTATTTTCTTCTCAAATTTCTTGAAGAATTGTATGTATATTTCATTTTCATTATTTTATTTTTTCAAATTCGTATTTTATTTTTCGTTTCCTGGATGTGGTTTTATTTTATTTTTTATTTTATTTACTTTGTGTTTATTTTTTTAATTTTTATGTATTTCTGGGCATTGGACATCAAGATGACATGCACACTTCACATTATTCATGCGTTTTTATTGAACCCGACTGTTGGAGCCCAATCATCGGACTCGTCTGTTCGGACTCTCCCCATCGGGATGTTAATTTAACTTACTCATATTTCTTCCTGATATCTGAAACCCACAAGGCTATCGAAATTCACCCATCAAGTTTTCACCTTCAGGAAAGTTTCCTAAATTACCTTCGGATACATCCTTCCTGAAACCCTTTCAGACTCATTCTTCCCGAAACCCCTTCAGACATTGATTTCCCACATACCTTCCAAGCTTACCATTTCGGGAATTTTTCCCGAACACCTTCACATATCTTTTCTAAAACCCTCTTCCTACATACTTTTTCCCGCAACACTTTCGAGAGATTCACTTCGAGATATTTTACATAGTCTATGAAGTTTTCCTTTGTCGCGGTGATAGGAACTTTGAAATGGTCCAATGTATCACACACAAAGGAACTTTAGATAGATGTAATGTTTCATGACTAAAAGTGATTTAGGTGTGATACGTAAAAGAAAAAAATGCATCACAAGGAAAAAAAAAACGTTTTGTGCGATGTGAAAAAGCAAAGTTTTCACAAGTTTTTGGAAAATATTCCAAGGGGCAAAACTAGCTCTTAAGTAGGGGGGAGATCAATGCACATATTTACTTTCCTATGTGATTAAAGTAACTCGAACCTGTTGATACTAACTCATTTTAGTTCAAAACAAGGCGTAGGGATTAGAAAGAATTGGTTTGTCAAAAGCGAAGGATACTGTTAAAAATAAATGATATGCAAGAAATCATTAAAATTAAGATGTAAAAATCTACTTGTAAAACTTAAACAAAAAGTGGTACCCCAAATTTAAAATTTTTAGGGTGTGTTGTGTACTCAACACCTTGGCCATAATAACACTCACTACGGATTTCCTTTTCTATTAACCAATTGTTACATGGATTTCATACTCTAACAACAATATAATCTCAAATTCATATACAAATGTAAAATAACATCAAAAATAGCCCTTCCATATTTCAAATTCATTCTTTACCTGTTATCAAAACAAAATGTAAACATAAAGCATTCCACACATATCTAACTATCAATACTTATCTATTTTAAAACAAAGTCCACCAAATTGGTTGATGACGAGTGATTCACTACCAAACCATAAGAATCATTTATGGATTCCATACCCAAGCCATACCTTCATACCACCAAGGTGAAGGAAGATACCATGGCACTTTAATCTCACTCAGCCCAACCCATTGTTCTCATGAGATTGCCAATTTTCTCACTTCTAAGCACTCCAATCCCTCATATAGCCATTAAGCTAACATGGAACTCTCTTATATTTCACAACACAATGAATGACTTCCCTTTCTTTACTCCTTGGTCCCTCTGGTATATTATTCCCCTATAGTGCAGGCATAAAGAGTCCAAGACTACTTTGTTTTTTCTAGGAATGACCTAGAGGACAAATAGTTAGCCAAAATAGCCAATGGTAGAAATAACAAGGTTGCATGTTTGTGGTATTGGCTTCAACAATTGTGGACATTCGATCCATGGTTTTACCATCAAAACCATCCCATTCTCACTCGTACTTTCTACAAAAATTACCCAACCTCGACAAGATCTTACTGGCCATAATTCCATGGGATTCTCTTTACCATTGTAGGAATTACAACCATAATAGACATAGGACTCACCCAATTTCCTACATGAACAAGAAAATGCTAATGGGAGAATGCAATGTTGAATGGAGAATGGAAGAACTATCATGAAAGGAAAGAAGTGACCTTTTATTTGCATGAGGCCTTATCAAAGAATAATTTGAGACATTTGCAAGGGAACATGGGCAAGAAAGGATGTACTTACCTAAGAACAAGGGTCAATTCAAGTCACTCGTGCACCCCTTTTCCTCTTCTCCTTTGGTGGTATCATAGTCCCCTTGTTGCTTGATCAAACAACCTATTTGGTGGATATTATACTATTATGCATTTTCATAACATGATCATACCATGGAACACATAATATCCACACTACAATCTTAGCCTACTACTTGGACTCATAAGCATTCACTAGTCAAGCCTTGGTATTGAGATCTACACTGAGAATATTTACAATGCATTTCACATTTCTATAATGTGGGTTCATTACGACTCAATGTGCATGCCTTGAATTTTGTCATATAAACGACCTCATATGAATAATACTTGATTTAACATATTATATTCCAAGGGTTAAAACCAATATATTACAAGGGACCCTCCAAATGAAATCAGAAAAGGGATGAAATATTAAGAGTCCAACAAGTGAAGGTATGAAAGCAAGTTCAATATCCCTAAGTATGTTCAGAGGTGGTAAAATATAGGGCATTAAGGACACCTATGTTTTCTAAGGGCACTCATAATGATCCATAAGTGAGATACTCTAGGTGGAAAACCTAGAGACTAGTCACTAAGTTGCCTATTTAAACTAATGTGGTTGGGTGGGAAAAACTTAACTTAACCTTGGTGAGCCTCTTGAAAGTGTCACGCCTCTATGAAAGGGAAAGGGTCCTCACTACAAGGAGATTTCTAAATCAAGTAGATTTCTATTAAGCCATCAACATTGGGCTAGCGTTTCTTAAACTCCACCATATGAAAGTGACATTCAATGTTGAAATCACCACTTCACATAGTTCATCCTCTAATTGTACACTCCCTTGTAAAAAGGATGAGCATCTTCTCAGTTGCATAAAGATGTTACAAACGACTTTTATCCCAATCAATAAATTGTAGCTTAGAGTTTTATAGCCTTGTGGAGTTTAAAACCACCCTCATAATCCTAAGCCTAAGGGCCTAATTTGATGTTGGTGTGCAAAAATGAAAAATGGTTGGTTCATTTTAACATGTTAATATGGTTACATTTTATGGTTTGTTGCGTAGATATGGTGAATTTTTGTGCGTAAAACTATTAGCATTTACAAAATTTAAATGCTTGAAAATAAATGGTAAAAAAAGAGAAGAGGATAATAAGAATTTAAATATGATTTTATTTTTATTTTCCTTTAATTGTAAGGAAAATGGACTCACACAACAACAATCAACAAAATACAACAAGTCCACGTGGATGGGGTGTCATCACAAGATATAAACTAGCATGATTCAAAAGCGTCAATGAGCATAGGAGCTACTCCACCTAGAAAACAAAGAGACATTCAACATTTGGTTAAACATAACCAAATGAGGGAGAAAGATTGCCATAGTAATGGGGCAATCCTCTCCCATGAAATGCATTCATCGTTTGCTTGGGAACTAGTTATGATGATTAGTTGAACAATGATATATGGTGGTCATGTTGACATTGGAGATAACTCTTGGAATCCTAGCTCAGTTTGGATGGTGGTGTGTTCTTTATAGGGCCATCCCATCTTGGCTTGGTCTAGATGGTGGTGAGGTTATCTGATAGTGGGGCAGGCTTATATCACTATTGGACTGAGTATTCTTGTCTTATCTCTCACTATTCGATAGGAATGGTTTATTATTCCCATCATGAGTGTCCTCGCAAGTAGACTCCAAAGGAAAAGAAGGATGAGGAAGCTAAATCCAACTAGAATAAGATGCCTCTGATCATACATGTTTCTCGGGTTTATCACCTTACATTCTCAACTACTATTTTTGGAAATATTACAAAAAATGATGACATGGTTCAAGAATATTGTGGATGAATCCACCACGCATTGGTTGATGTGAAGGTCTAGCCTCTGCTACCTGGTCCAAGTCATACTAGAGGTCAAGAATCCAAATATGCTTGAATTTTGAAATTGTATTGCAATTGAAAGATATCGTGGTGTATGTTGTAGAATCTAAGGAGCATCATACCCATGGCACCCTATAGAGTATAACTCATATGGAATATCACTTAGATAGGGAAATGTATCTAATGGAAGCATCAATTGATAAGAATTTGGACCTGATGCAAAAGCATTAGGATCATTTGTTTTTCTTCTTTGATGGCTTCAAATCCAAGGAGGAACCAGACACCCATGAGGACAAGAAGTTTGATATTGAGGTTTTATGTTGGAGACAAGGATCATTAATATTGATAAAGACTCAAACCAATAATCACTCTCGGTCTATCTCTAGTTTGAGTTTTGTTCCCAGGCATCGTAGTCTAGAAAATCATGTTCTCTCATACTGGTTTCATTTAGGTCATATGCACTCTCCACTATCGGGATTAGTACATCATAAGAATTTTTTGTATATCCAAGACACTATATTTAAGGATGGTAAGAGCATTAGGTCAATCATTGGTTATTTTTTGACCCTCAACAAACCTAGTTTCCTTGGTGGCAAGTAGTTGAGGAATAAGGTTGTAATGTTTACTGTACATTATCAATAGAATAAAACTGCTAATTTACCAAAAAAGAAGAAGACAACAAGCCAAAAAATTAGAAAAATCAAGTGAATAAATTCCCCAATGAAAAACTCTATATTAGGACATAAACATAGAAATTGCGCTAAAAATGATACAATATACGCGTGCACATGCTAAAACAATCAAACACGGGTGCCCATGCAGCATGTAATAGTAGCAAAAATTCATGTACCAAGAAAAAAAAATGGAATCGGGTGACTTTCAAGGTGATTTTCATGCTCACCATAAGGAAAAGGCTCTAAAATATGTGTGGTTTCACATAAAATATAAAATCAAAAATGTGAGTGCATATAAACCCAAAAACTTAGCGGAAAACACAATCAACGCAAAAGGATAAATGGGAACTTTAGGTAGGTTTATCTACAAGCCAATGATCAAAAATAGACCATTGGAAATCCAAGAAAAGTTCAATCTAATGAAAGGAAACATTTATAATAGTTTGTCCCCAATGCATTCACCATTCCACTATTGTGAAAATTGACTCAACTACTCAAGCAATGACCTCTAATACTACTGGATCAGTCCAATAACAAGCATCTAATAAATACAAATAATCATTTCCCTAAGCAAACAACCAATGGAATGGAATAATAAAGTTGAAATAAAGGAAGAAAAAGGAACCAACTTAGAAGTGATTCCTTGAAGGTTTTCAATGAAACAATTGAGTTGGAATAGGGAAAGGAAAATATTCTCTTCAACAAGATTCTTCAATTATACCTATAATCAAGTCAACTAGAAAACTACCTTCCTCTATGTGGGTGAACTTTAATAAAAGATTGCCCATGGTCACCACATTATCATAAGGTTCACATGGTACTCAAATCCCAATCTACCTATCCCTATCATTAGTTGTCACATGTTTGAGTCTTCATATGCAAGGTGAGGAGATGGCACATTGAGGATGAAGATGATATGGATGAAATTAGGAGTGAACAGGTTCCCTTTCCCTTATCCCAAAGTAACATCAAATGTGTAAGGGGTTTGTTAGAATACTATGGAGGGACATAGGAAGGTGGAAGAATAAGGAAGTTAGAGTGGGGAAAATTTAATAGATGTGGGGAAAAGTCAGTGGGGTGAAGGTGCCATTGGGTAAAGGTAAGATATAAATGAAGAAGTGAGATCATCTCACCTTTTTCCACAATCAAATGGAAGGGAAAATAAAATTATGAAATGAAAATGGGGTGGAGGATGAAATGAAAATGGGGTGGAGGATGAAGTGAGGTGAAGGTAATGGGATGAAGTCCATGGACGACTGTGGAGATGAAAATCTCCTTCTACCCTCCACATTGAGTGAACAATGTGGCGTAGAAGAAATAAAAGGAAATCAAAATTAACTAAGACATTGAGGGGATAACAGTTGGGACCTCTGTGTTGACAGAATTTTCTCCAAGGGCACTCCACAAGATGATAGAATAATCGAACCATAACTTCACAATTCTTATACTTTATGGCATGACAACAATTCCCCCATCATTCTAAATAAAAAAGCTCTGAAAATATTGTATGTCATTGCAAAGGCTAACATGCCCTAGTTCATAGATTTATTAGAGAGCAAGTTACTTGTTTCATGAGTAACTAATGTGTATGATCTATCTTTGGACATTATGCCCTTGTTTTTTAGCTTGGCTTGGTGTCATTGCCTTCCATTTTGGGCCACACATGATCTATTATTAGCTTTGTGAGGAGTGCACCCGACTCATTAGATGTTCAATTGGACTTGACTTGCAAATCACTTCAATTTATTTCATTTTAGTTTAATTCAGTTGGCATCATTTTAATTCAATAGAATTTTAGTTCATGAACTTGATAGTTTTTATTCTTATATTTTCTTTCCCTTGAAGAAAAATATATTCAAGGAAAGAAGGGCTACCTTTGTTCCAATTTTCGGCATCACTACATTTCAAGCAAAGGTTATGAAGATTGGGTCATTATGAAATGATGCCCTGACATGTTGGAATCCTGAAAATTGTTAAGTCTATTGAATTTTGGGTGGTATGTGAAATTATATTTTCCTCATATGAGGTATGATGAGGTTGGAATCCCTCTCAAGCATCTTGGAACTATTAACGATAATATAAAAAATTTAAGTAAAAGTGTAAAAAGTGAAATATAAAGGAAAATTAGAACTTTTACTTTAAGAACTTTATATTGTCCTTGTAGTTTTCTAAGTTAGCTTGAGTGTCAAGCAAACATATGTTCAAGGATTTGAGAAGTGAACCCTACATGGAGAATATTTTAGTTTGACTTTTCCACTCATGCATGAGATCTATTCTTGAGGAGGAGGGCACTCCACTTGGTCTATTCTTGGTGGATTCTTATGTTATTTCCACCTTATTTTCCTAGTATTTAAAGGAGGGTGCTCCACTTGAGGCTATTATTAGCTATTAATGATGCTTTTACATTTCTTCTTCATCACACTAAGGGGGGTGCTAACTTATATTTTCAATGAGGGTCCATATTTAACCCAGTTTTATTCTTGGTTTTCCTCCTATTTTAGACCCCTCTCTCCTATTCTTATTTATTCTCTTGTCTATAAAAGAGGGTACATGCAAGGAAGACAAATTATCTATTATTTATTCCTTTTGTCTCCTTGTTACCACTATACTCACTTAAGATCTAGTTTTTTTTATCAAGCAGGTCTAGTGTTGTTATATTGGTTGGAATTCTCATATCCATTTCCATAGTTATATTTCATGTGGTGTGAAGAAGTTGCAAGAGTCTTGGAGTGATCTTTTAAATCCTTTAGGATCCTTGAGCACGTTGATGTGGTCGAATGTCTCCCTTGTCCACCGCGACACTCGTTATGAATTTCCTTTGCTATTAACCAATTGTCAGGTGGATTTTGTACTTTAACAACAATATAATCTCAAATTCGTATGAAACTGTAAAATAACATGAGAAATAGCCCTTGCATATTTTTAATTCATTATTTACCCATTATCAAAACATAATGTAAACATATAGCATTCCACACATATTTGATTATAAATACTCATTTATTTTCAAAGGAAGTCCACCAAATTGGTTGTTGAGGAGTGATTCAATGCCCAACCATAGGAGTCATCTATGGATTTCACCCCCGAACTAGACCACGATACCACTAGGGTGAAAGAAGCTCCTATGGGCTCTAATCTCACTCAGCCCAACCCATTACTCCCATGGCATTGCCAATCTTCTCACTTCTTAGCACTTTGATCGCTCATCTGGACATTAAGTTGCCATGGCACTCTCTTATTTTTCATGACACAATGAATATATTCCCTTTCTCTGCTCTCTAATCCATTGGACGTCTTATGCCACTATAGCATACGTAGAAAGAGTCCAAGACTACTAGTTTCTTTTTCGGAACCACGTGGAGTAGTGATCCAGGTGGACATTGGTGGCCACCCACCTATTCCTCTGGCTCAAAATATAGTTTCCATCTTGGCAGTTTTTCTACAGATTTTTTGGGTCCTGAACTTTCGAGGCCATTTTGAGGCTCTAAACGACATTTTTTTGGCCCGAAAGCACCTATTGGATAGGAAAAGGCATTATCGGGCCATTCAAAATGTGTACTCCTTGGTTAGACCTTTCCAATGGGGTACTGAGTTCCCCAAATGGAGATCGTGTGCAAAATTAATGCCCTCGAGAAGTTGACATATCAACTAACCACATCATGACCCACAAACATTTTAGTGTTTCATCTTTTGGGGTTAAGGTTTTGGATGTTTATGATTTTCTCATTGATGCTTTATGTTAAAATGCCTTTCCAGCCTCATTGTAATCATTTCCTTGCAAATGTGTGTAGTTGTCAAATATCTTCTCAGAGATAAGCTACCACCATTCTAGCGAGTTCATTTCACTCTACATTGTTACAGTTCCTACATATTTTGTTCTTTAATAGAAATTGAGTATTATTGTATCTTTGTGTTTCTTTCATATTTATGTGTTGTGTCTTGTCCCCTCATAAATCCGTATCAAGGAGAAACACTTGGCCAAAGTATTCAATGGTAGTAATGAGAAGGTTGCATGTTTGTGGTATTTGCTTCAGCTATTGTGGACATTATTGTTAATGTTTATGCCATTATTATAGTTCTTTGCATTTCAATAGATAAGAGCATCATAAGAACAAGATCACTGAGAAATACACATTCACAA
>SNQJ01S0191714.1:13312-28160 GCA_010110895.2 Picea sitchensis
TCTTGTAGTGCCCTTCTTTTCCACACCTCCAACATACCCTTACAAACTTTCCAGGAGATGCAGATCTACCCTTAGAATTAGATCTCCCACTTGAGAAATTAGATCTATTTCTTTCCTAGGAACATCCTCTTGCAAATAATGCGTTTGTGCTATGTCCTTCCATATTCTTTCATCTCATCTCCTTCGACAACAAGGATGAGACCACTTCTTCAAACTTCAAAGAAGTTGTATTACTACCTATGTCCACAACCAGACTATCCCACGAATCTGGTAAAGAACACAATAAATTGATACATTTATCTTCACTTGAAATTTTAATCTCAGCATATACTAACTAACGTACCACAATATTGAAGGCGTTCAAATTCTCTGCCACCGAGTCTCCATCTCTCATCCTCAAGTTATACATCTTCTTTCTCAGGAATATTTTATTTACCAGTGACTTAGACTGATACAATTTCCCCAACTTTTCCCATAAATACTTGGTTGTAGCTTCCTCTGACAAATTCAGTAATACTGAATCGGAGAGACACGGTTAGATTGTGCTATTTGCCTTCCGATCCATATTTTTCCAGTCATCTGCAAAATTTCCTGTAGGTGCAATATCTGGATCTACCATGATCCACTGATATTTGTCCACCAAAAGATCTTCCATATTGAGATTCCACAACTCAAATCTTTTCCCATTAAACTTCTCGATCTCCATCTTCGAATTGCTTGCCATTTATTTTCACCTAAAAAACAATACTGTAGATCTCCCACTGTAACAAGGCTTATCATAGTCCTGAACCAAACCCTTGACCACAAAGGTGTCCCCCTGAAGCCAATAAACCTCTGATACCAAAGGTAAATTCTAACCTTGTACAATGTCTACTGTAAATGGATATTCAGAAAAGAACAGAAAATATACAATGGAAAATACAAACATTACACAGAGATTTTTCCCCTGGAAACCCAAATCGGGAAAACTAACACATATTATATTCATTCATTGTGTTACATTGTTTACAATACAATATGCATATAGGAGCTAGCGACATCCAAAACCCTAACCCAATGACCTGGATCAGTCCAAAACCCTAATTCCTTAACCGGAAATAGAAAACCATCGGCAAAAACCATGTGCCGAAAAAACCACCTAAATACATGACATGTTTCCCGAGGTAGGTGTCACGTTTCTCAAGGAATAAATTTTTTTTCCGGGGGCTTTGCCCCCCTCTAACCCCCCTGCGTGCCCGACACATACACTCAAACACTACTACTCGTGCAAATAATATAACACATACCCAACAATGATGGATAGAGTGAGCATGCATCACTACAAAAGGCATAAGGTGTTGCCATAAATGAAAAAGGGGAATATTTTTGAGAAAATGTTGTCATTGATGTCAAAGTGGCAGTGATGATGATGATGTGGTAGTAATGATAAGGATGTAACATTGATGATGATGGTGTCGCAATAATGATAAGGATGTAACAATGATGATGATGATGTGGCAGTGAAAAAGGGACATTTTTTAAGTATCGAAGCCATGAAGCCATGAAGAATCCTTGAAGCCATGAAGCCAAGTAAAGAATTCTTGAATTTATGAAGCCAAGTAAAGAATTCTTTAATCCATGAAGCCAAGTAAACAAGCCTTGAGATTGTTTGAGTATTGAAGCCATGAATCCAAGTGAAGAAGCCTTGAAGCCGTGAATCCAAGTAAAGAAGCCTTGAAGCCATAAAGCCAAGAGAAGAAGCCTTGAAGACATGTCGATGAATCCTTGAGAAGCCAACATGCAATATTCAAGCCATGAGGAAAATTCAATGTAAAAACAAATTGAAGAATGCCCTGAAGCAACAATGATGTGTCTACTTGAAGTACCTTGAAGGAGCCTTGACATAAGTGTATATAACTCCAAAGTGGTCCCTTTATGGTGTAGATTTTAAGCATGGCCCTCTCGGGATGAGAAAACATGTGGTTGTTTCCAAATGCCCACTTTGAGTTGTACACAAATGGATCCTTGAGGGATCCCATAATATTTCCAAGATAAATATTACAAGCCTACAAATTTGCAAGATAAATATTGCAAGTTGGAGATTGTTAAAAGTTTTATTTTTGGTCAATTTGGATACCCTATATTTGAGGGAAGTTTTACCCTACATAACTAACTAAAATGGAATCACACGTTACATTTTTGGAAATATTATTTTGATACCTTTGCAACGGTATATTAAAGTTCCTCTAACTCCATAGGAATAAGTAGATATGAGGTTTTTCATCTAACAACCCAGCCAAAAAATTGAGGCTGGCTTAGCTAATTTTGGGGGATAGAATTAGTATAAATACATGATAGAATTTCATATTTTTAGTGTAACCAAGAAAGAGATCAAGCCCGAGGTGTGAAAATGTGTTTGGGCTATCTTCTGGTGTGCAAGATAAGTTTAGGGGATTCTCTTAAGGTCTTTCTTATTCTCAAGGCATGCTATAAGGTTGTGATGTTGTCGTAGGTTGTGAGGTTGTCGTATGCACTATTGTGAGGTTGTGATGCTACATTATGCTCCATTATGATGTCACGATGTTTCTGTGAGGTTGTGATTCTATTGTATGCTCTTCTATGAAGTTGTTATGTTGCCATGATGTTTTCGTGAATGGATGTTTTCATTAGTGGACGTTGTCGTGAATGGATGTTACCATCAATGACTACATTATGGGAATGATGCTATGAGTATTGCTAGGATTTCAAGGATTGTCTACAAAATGAATCATGCAGGTAAACTCAGAAGTACTCTATGTATGAAGATATCGGATTGGTGATATCTTATTGAGTTGGTGCTTAGTTGAGAATATTGGTGTCTTCATTTAGTAGGTTGGTTCCTTTGTTTTAGGGAGTGGGTGACTCCTTTCAATTGGAGCTTGTAAATCCATGGGGCTGGTACTTTCTTCCAGTCTGAGTTGGTAAATTAGGGAGTTGGAGATTCCTTCAGGTTGGTGTCTATAAATTAGGGGGTTGGATCCTCCTTCCAAGTGGTGCTAGAGAATCTTGGAAGTTGGTGCTTCCTATGAATGAAATATTAAACATGAGATAAGAAAATAATTTTGTGGTTTTTCCCCATTTGGTTTTCCATATAAAAATCATTGTGATATGTGTATGGATTCTTGTGATGATGAATAACATTGTTAATGGTTAATGTTTACATGATGTGCTCAAGGTTAAAAATGGTAAAATATGCTTAATATTGATTCACCCCCCTCTCAGTATTGGTGAATATTTCAAGAAGGACAAGGATTAATGGATGAAAAAAGTGAGATTAAAACTTCGTATGATGTGGGTAATTAGGACCTAACATAGATCATATGTTTCACCAAGTAGGCTATGAGAAAATATCAAGTGATACGAAGTTAGTCAATGCGACTAGTGACGTCGTATGATGGTTGGTCATGACCTATTCCATGTCCTAGAGTTACCCCTTTGTATAACTAAGGCACACTAGTCCATGGAAATATAATTAAGGTCGTCAATAAATCTGATGTTGCATCAACTTGTTGATGTGAGACTAGTACCAAGGAGCTATTGTTTTATAGTGGGTGGGATTGTTGCACAGTATGTTGGCCATGGAGGAAACTTGGAAGGATTTAGGTGGCAAGATCATAGGTCACATCAATGTACTCGTATATTGCAGATGGTGCCACTAGTCAAGAAGAACCACATCGCATAAAGGTCAATAGTCTAGGATGCCCCAAGACAGAGAAAGGGGGAGTCTCCAACAATAGTGGGACAACCAATGGAAAAGGAGCACATCTTGATGGGAGGAATCAATGATTCCAACACTGATGAGGGACTATGATAGTACTAGGAGATGAGAGACAAATTAGTTTGCAAGAAGGAACATGTCCAAATTGGTTAGGCCAAATGGACATTGTTGAATGTGTTTGACCTAGGTATAGGATACTGCAGTAGTTTCCTCACAACAAGACCATAACTCATGGTGAACATAAACATGTTTGTATCAATCCTTCCCATCCCCCACCATAATCCTCTACCTCAAGTTGGTCCATAACACATAATAAATTATTAACCATCACTTCCACTACTCTCTTCCTGCCTAGTGGTGCACCCTCTATATTAATTGCACTTTGTATCTTTCATTATTAGACCCTTCGATGCACTACCAAGCTTGGAACCCATTTTCACTATAATCTCCTTCATTACCACCCCACAATGTGAATTTGGTGATTGGATAAAACAAACTTTTGAGAATCGATTGTGGCAAACGATTGGCTACAACGACGCAGAGTGTGCCTCAAGTAAGCACAATATGAGTAAACCTATGGGTCGAGGTTGTCCCCATGGGGAACATAATATATAAGGTTGTAAGTAGAGAGATAGGAAAGCAGAGGCTTGTTAGAGATACCTTAGGAAGAATCTTCAAAGAGAATAAAGGTGTATAATATGTATTACACTTTTCTCATTTTTGTAATGGAGACTCTAATTATATTGATGTATGTCATATAAAGGTCCCACTATTATGAGGAATTAATGGAAGATCAATGTTTGTTTTAATCATACTTGTCTTATATGTGATTCTTGTTGTGATATTTAGTGTTTATATACAATATTTAAGCAATATGTAATGCATATTTATAATAATGTTTGAATTTACCTACATGAAATTGTATTACAAGTTATATGAATTTGATATTTCAATTTGTATACCTATAGGAAATCTATTTATTGTTTGATATTTCAGTTTGTATACCTACATGAAATTATATTACAAGTTACAAGGTCTACACTTTTGTTTGTGAAATTGGAAACTCAAAACCCTTTGTTGTGCAAAAGACCAAAAATTGTCTTGTCAGACAAAGCGGAAAAAGTTTATGTTGGTTTAAATTTTGCCTTGGTGCAAAATGCACACTAGGCTACACTAAAATTCATGCCTAGGTATCAAAACTCAATAAATTTGAGTGGTGAAATTTGTAAATGATTTGTAAGTCATTTGACATAAGCCTGTATACTTATTTTTTCATTTTTAGTCATAAAAGAATCCGCAGTGCAAAAATAGGCAAGACATGGCCGATAAAACCCTAGAAAGGAACAACCTGTTTGTAAAAAGTAAGGCAAGGTTGTATTATACCTTATATTTTAGCTGCACAAGTTTTTGGGGGTGTGGTTTATCATATTAGACCTATTCATGTTGTTAATTTTACAATTTCAAGTTTAAAAAGGGTTTGTTGTGAAAAAGAACAAAGTTTTCCTTGTAATTTGGAAGGTCAAAACTGTACTAAGTGACTAAATTAAAATGCATGCCCAAGATTCCCTATAGCTCCATAAATTATTTTAAGAGTTTTAAGATCGATTTAGATATGTGGTAAATTTATCTATGTCATCCAAAGTGAAATTTAATAATAGAATAGTTTCATTTCATGCACCTACATTTTGGATTTCATGTAACTTAGAAGGAAAAACTACCTGTAATACCACGGTTTTGAGTGCCCAATTTAATAATGTATTTTTTTTATTTGATGAATGGCCAGAGTGTCTGAACAATAATAAAGGGTCGTAGTGCCTAGGAAATGTAATATTTTGATCATTATTAATAATAAAATACATTGTTGGTTGTAAGACGGACAAGAAAAAGAGTTATAGGGGGCTATGATTTCATGAGAGGGGGGGGGATAAAGTGGCTAAGTCTTTTTAAATTATTTTGTTTTACCCACCTTGGAATTTTAGAGAGAAAGAAGTTGTTACATGATCTTACTGGGGAAAAGGCCATGTGGTTCTTGATTTCCATGTAAATATGTTAACCTCTCTTTTGGGATGTCTAGGGGTTGCTCACCATTTGGTTCATCATTCATTCATTATTACTCATTCATTCTTGATCTTGGTTTTGGGGGCATGGGAATACATTGTTGAGGAAAGGTGCCATTTCTTTGTTGGATGGAAGTAATTACTAGTGTATTCCATCCACGAATTGGTGCATGTATGCCTGATATGAATTGGTATGTGCAAAACCTTGTTCATAGTTGTGAATCCTGAGAGTCCCAACATGGACATTCTTGACCAGATACATTGGATCCCTGGAAAGAAGTGGACATCCTGAGGGATTGTGTGGTAGTGAAGGGAGTTCATTGTCTTTGGGTGGTGTAGGTTGGAGAGAAGAGAGTTGGTGTACTTTGTATTGTTGTGTGTTGAGAAACTTGTGAGATCTTGAGTGTCCACTGGCTTGGGAAGTTGAGTGTCACTCTGGAACTCATTCTTGTGGATTTATAGCCCTCGCTTGGGGGTGACCTACTGTTGAGACTTGAAAAAACAATGTCTAAGTTTGGGTGTTTAGGTGGTGTGTCCTTGGTCTGCAAGCAATTGATGATTAGTTTTTTTTAAGATAAGTGCTCTCTGTCATGGTTTCCTTCACTTATATATTTATTTTCGCTGTGCATTAATTATTATCTCTGAGATATGTATTATAATGTGCATGTTTGCTAGTTATTGTTTTTCATGACATATTATGCATTTCTTTTATGTTGTAGCATGAATATTGATTATTGCATGTGTGTCTTTCATGCTTCTTTATTAATTAATTGTTATCAGAATTAGAAATCAATTCTTGAAGTGCATTCTTGAATTAGTGTGGTTCAGCCTGCTGGTTGTTGGGTACATTACACTGCCTTAGAGTAAAATGCATGCCCTAGTCTCAATTTTGGCCCAAATTCAATGGTTCAACTTGCACAAGGTGTAGTTTTTTATTTCACACATGTCTATAGTCTCATATTGGCATTTGATGAAGGGTGAAATATACATTTTGGTTTAAAGTTACATGCTTGAACTAATATGTATTGTTACATATACAACTATGAAGTGCTTTATAGTGATATATGAAATATTAATGATTCCACAAGTGAAATATTGTGGTTGTGGAGTTTTGTTGTATATGAAGAAACCTAATAGGGTATTTATGCAACAATGATTTCATATTAGGGTTTAAAACTAGGGTTGCATATAATTTATTGTTGCTAAACGTAAATACACTGCTTATAATTTTTGTTTTTCCATTAAGGACAAACCACCTTAATATTGGGTAAGGAAAACACACATAATTGGTATATACTTAAGCCAATTCCTACTTCTGTATGGAAATTTTGAAAATCCATGTTTAATGAAAATTCAAAAATTTGACCTCATGTTGTGCTTAGTTTCGAGCTTTCACTCTTGTCAGTATTGTGTTCTCTCTTTATGTATTGAATTAATAGTTCACTACCATTTTTTGTGAAAATTCTCTATCTAAGTGAAATTTATCTTCCTTTTCTTCCATATTTCTCACGCTAACATTACAAGTTCCTTCCGAGTGAAATTAAACTATATTTTCCTAACGTCTTGGTGGATTGTTTACACACTATCCAAGACATATTTGTTGTTGTTTTTTTTGTGTATTTTTGTAGAAAAATAAGATCCAAATCAATAGCTTGGTACCTATTGGCAGCCATTTTGCATTTTTATCTTTTCTTTACAAGCTGCCTACACAAGGGTTTTGAACCCTCAATACTCGTCACAATTCTTTAAAACAAAACAACACTATTATCTTGTGCATTCGCACACCTTCCTTTCATTTTCATTTTCATGACTGCAAGCATGAAAACCTCGAGTCACAAGTCATGTTGATGGTATTAAAATCGTCACTGGATTATTACGAATACCCTTGTTCATGTGGTCATTTCACCTCTAACTCAATAATGGTCACACAGTTGGCAAGACACCAAACCTTTACTCACTTTGCATTTTTGTTAATATGGTTTCAATTTATAAGTTCCTGATGCAATGATTTTTGGTTAAATCCTTGGTGCAATGGTTTCATAGAATGCATTATGTTTATGATCAAATCTTTGGTGCAATATTTGACATGTTGTTTTGTTTTAAATCATACAAATGCTATTGTTTGTTCAAATATTCGGATCGACTTGTCATGGTTTTCAATGGTTATTTTTTTGGCATGTCGTTTACATTGTTTTTCACACACACCAAAAGTGATTTGAATTACCAAGGCGTTGTCGATTGTACATATCAAAATGAATGTTTTGCATGGTTTCTTTTCATTCCACCACCCTCGCACGCATAGGCATTAAACGTCTACCTTGCATCTCGAGCTACCTCTGTTTGTTTTGAGGAAACTGTGGGAATTGGTCCCGTGTCTACCCTGTCTAACCTCTTCATCGTTTACCCTGCTGACTATGTGCTCTCTCATATGGCCCCTGTAGTGTGCATAGAACCTAATGGAATCCAAACGCTGCTGATATTTGACAACGCTCGTGAGGACCTGGAGAGTAATGGGTAGTTAGCTTTCATACAAAAATTCGAGGGTTTCAACCTCGCGGTTGCTCAACAGTTTGCCCTCACATTCAATGGATGTAGGGACAAAGTTGGAGACATCCAGCTCGAATTGAACGAAGGATTCCTCAGCTCAACCACTAGTTTTCCAGCTAAAGGGTAGAGGTGGTTTAAGAATTCAAAGGTGGATGAAGTGCCATGGCTGCTCCTTTTTACCTCAAGAAAAATTATCAATTGTGATAAAGGTATGTCGGTCACAACCCTTAAGTCTCGATGGCATGATTTATTGGCCATTATTAATCAATTTGTCACTTGCGAAGGTAGATATGGTTTAGTGTTTCTTTACCATCTCCGCCTGCTTATGAATTTCATAGATTTCCCTTTGAATATGCCTCACTACCTCCTACGCAGTCTGTATAAAATGGACAAACGTTATAAGAGGGAGAAGGCTAACTCTAGCCTCTTCCATCACTATTTGATTAAAATCAATTATTGTTCATCAGTTGAGGTTGAGTGGTGACTGTTGGCAAGCTTTCCTGCCGAGGAATGGCTTTGCAACTCCTGAATGTGGTCAAGTGGACAAGACTGTGGTCAATGAAACCCTTGTCGGGCCTATCGTGCCACCTCCTACCCTCCTACCCGCTGTCGAACCTTCAACCTGCCCCAATGCTGACCTACCCGACACCCTGCCTGACCCATGTTCGAAAGACAATGTTTAGTCTGTAAAGAGGCCTGCAAGAAAAAAGGGCAAGGGTAATACAGATGTCAATAGCAAGGATAAGAAGACTGCACGTTGGGTATCTAGGTGTGCTCGTAATAAGCCCAAACAGAACACAGACTAGAAGCCTATTGTTTTGAGTGAAGATTCAGATTCTAAGATTGAGCGATTTTTGACTGAGGAGTACCCTTACTCACACGGCCTCTATTCTATTGAACCCTATGACTACGTATCCAACCTCCCACCATGCCTTAAGGATGACCCTAACTTCCCCGTGATCAAGTTTGACAGTGGAACCCCTAGTAATTTAAAAGATGCCTCACCTGTAATGCCACGACCCGATCAAACACAATGCACTCAATGCAACTCTTGGCTCGAACGATACTATACAAATGTCCCTCTGTTGCAATCCCAAATTAAGTCCTTGGAGGACCGAGTGACTGTGTTGTCTAAGGAAAATGATAGGTTGCAAGCTAACGATAAGAGGTAAAAGACCATAGGTTCTATCGTGTTCAAAAATGTCGAGGCAACCACTGCCATTGTTAACTCGAAATTATCCTGACCAAATCGTATCCCTACAACCAAGGTATGTTATTTCAACATTGATTTTTGAATGATTTGGTTTGTTTTGAATTAGCATAGCCGATCGTGTTAGTTTTGAATTGGCATAAACGATTGTGTTTGCATTGAATTAGTATCAAAGATTTGTTTGATAAATCGAATATAGTCTGTTTCGATTGAATTGATTCAATACAATTTCGTTTGTTCTCAATTGGCATAAAAGATTTGGTTTGTTTTAGCATGAATGATTTTCTTTGCTTTGAATTAGTAATTAAGGTTTTGTTTGATAGATCACATACATTTATGTTATCATTGGATTAATTTAAAACGATTTTGTTTGTAAATATGACCAGCTACAGAATCGTGAGATTTTGTAGCTAGTCATAAAATTTGGATTTTTGTCGGTTTTACAATTAAAACACTATCTAAAATTGTTTACTCTTGCCCATCTACAGGTACACAAATTTCAATGGGAATTGGATCTGTTGTGGCATTTTAGAACATGCTTTTTGTTACATAGTTTTGGTTTAGGTTGTTAGTCTTAGGCAGAAATAGGAATCTAGGAGATTGTTCCCATATTTTTGCAAACAATTTTGATATTTTCCACAAGGATTGTTTTATCCTATGGCCTTTATATACTTATTATTTTTTGTAAACAACCCATCATTGTTGGGAAAACAGAGACTATGGACTTATGATTATACAGACTCGAATAGAAGTGGATTTGTTGTATGGCTTTAGCTTCAATGTATCTTACTTTTGTTCAAGTTTTGTGCATAACAATTTGTAATCAAATTATTGACTACTTTAGATATCAAGATTTGTTACAGGTTGATGCGTTATGATTTAAATTCTGTCCATATTTGATGTATCTCATTTTACTCACAACAATTACTCTGTTTGAATTTAATGAATAGAAGGTTTATCTTCTTTGTTAAATGAACGGTTATGTACAAATCTTCGCACTGGGATTTATCTAAATGTGATGATCTATAAACTATAAAATTGTTGTTGTTTTATGTCTTGTTTGTTCTTTCATTCATATTTAAAGAGCGTTGCTGCTCCCTGTTTACGAGAAGCTTGTGGAAAATCTGGTGTGGGTTTCTCCCATCAAACAACTAAATCGAGTACTGTGAACAGGACAAATAGGAAGCGCTTCTACAGGTCAGTTTGGTAGTGTTATTCAATTAGTTAATTAATATATAAATTTCTTGTAATCTAAACACGTTTCATTGTTCATCTCTATAGTTCATATTTATAGTTAGGATTGTTATTTTAATTGCTTAGCTTAGATATCTTTCATTTTATTCCTTTCTCATAAAAATTATAAAAATAAAAAATAATAGCTTCACTGTCATAAGACAATTTACAAATGATTTTGCAAATTTCAATCAAAATTTGTATTCTGTAAATACTGTACATATATAATTGAGATTTAATTGTATTAATAGCTGAACATTTAATAAGTAGAATTATTGTTTTATGATATTAGTTAGTAAACTGTATATATATGTTTTAGATTTGTATATAGTTCGTTGTAGTTGCTTTTTTCACTTAGATTAGTTTCTTTAGCTTAGTTTTTCTTTCATTTTCCTAGGACTTAGATCGGCCAACAGAGCTGCTAAACCCATCGGAGTGGGTTAATCCAAACGGCTTGGGTTATTTAGACAACCCCGGACCAGATCCACTCCTCCAGTTGACCAACGGTCAATTTCACCCGTCAACAAATGGCTATAGAATGAGGACCTGAAAATTATTAATGGCACAAGGCGGTCGTAAGACTTCTCCACCACCCAACCGCTCACCTATAGTGACAAGAAGTCATTCAAACGACAACATTGTCCCTCAAACAACAACCACATCAGACGACGATCTACGGATCACAGTTGAACCAGTAACCCTAAATCCTACAGGTGGTGACATACAAGAGATTGTCCAACAATCTCTCATAAGAACACATAGTGCCTTTGCCCGTTTAAGACAACCAAATCGACCTTTGGGCCAACCTTTAGATTTCTTTGATATCAGAGAACAACTTGGAGGCACTAACCTCACTTTAAACCCTACAGACCCAATCCTCACTCCTGCTGCAGGAGGATCTGGAATACCACCCTCACCACCTCCATCATCTCCTTCTTCTTCTGGAGAAGACTCTTCTGATGAAGGAAGTTCCTCTTCTCATCCTTCCACACCGCCTACACCAATGGCCAACCAGAACAATCCTGCCAGACCCTGGCTCGACCAAGATGCAGTAGCTTTACCCGGGCCTCAGCATCCCTTACCCAAACATCCAGAGAAGTGGCTCCCCAAGTTTGACCCTGACTCTAAATAGATCGTCGAATATCACATTAAAAAGTTTATGTTAGCCATTAGACTCCGTAATGTCGAGCTTGAAGACGTAGTCTGTAGGTTGTTTCCCTATACATTCGAGGGCAATGCCTCTACCTGGTACTTTGCCCAGTAACCCCATACCATCGTGTCATGGGAGAAGTTTGAATCCTGCTTTCTTGAGAAGTTTGGAGATGATAAGTCTCCAGAAGTTCTAGTCATGGAGATTTCTAGTTTAAGAATGAACCCCAAAGAGAAAATCAAAGACTTTAACCAAAGATTCTTAACACTAAAGAACCAAATCCCTACTGATTTGATGCCTGCTGAGAATCTTATCATAGCATACTATACTAAAGACTTGCATCAAAGTATAGCCATTTGGGTAAAGTGATCTAAGAAAGCCACGTTGTTAGAGGCCTTTGAAGAGGCCAGTCAAATTGAAAAAGACATCCTTAGTTTAAAAGACACTACCAGCAATGAAAAAGAGACTAGTTCATCTTCCAAAAATAAAATCGAAATCCTCCCTAGACCTGCTCAAAATAAAACACAACCTGAAAGCTCAGATTTAGAAAACTTAACAAAAGTCGTTCAAAAACTGTCAAATCAAGTTATAGATTTAAAAAGGACGGCCGAAGAAGCTTCTTTGAGAAAAGGGCCTTACAAACCCCCATTTAGGAAGCCTTTTCCCACCAACCGACCTAATCCAAAAACCAAGGGCCTAAATCTAGAGAACCTGCAATTCGCCATTCAAACAATTCTAGAAGCCCAGGATAACTTGATGCCTCCTGAGATTCCTGAGGAGGTAGCTGAACAAGAGACAGTTGAAGAAGAAGAATCTTCTCCGAACATTTTTGGACACTTCTCGGATAACATTTTTCAAGCTAATTTCGAGACAGTACACCCCTACAATACTAGTAGTAAGACAACAAACAAACCTTCTTCGGAAAGCACTACGACTTTTACCCCAAAACAATCTAAACCAGCTGAGACTAAACAGAGTCATGTAAACCCAAACTTAGATTATGATTTAGTTGAAGATCTAAAAAAGTTAAGGGCCAACATTTTTGTTTATGAATTATTAAAATTTCCATTTCTTCTACAAAAAATGTTACAAAATATCGCAAAGAATAGCAAAAACAGTAATCCAAGCAGTAACAATTTTTTTCATAACAATCCAAAAGTTCCTCAAAAGGTTTTCGCTAAGAACAATTCTGATCCTCAAGAGAAAGGAATCCTTTTTGTAAATAATCTAACAAATGTAGATAAATTAACTTTAGAGGCTGCGAGTAAAAAGCCACAAGCTTCCACCATTAGTACTCGCAGAAATGTACCTCCATTTTTGTTAACTTTCGAAATCTTTAATAGAAATGTGCACAATTGTATGGTAGATTTAGGAGCATCATCCAATGTAATGCCATGGTCTGTGTGTCAGAAGATTAATGCTGAAGTTGAACCATCCACCTTAAAAATCATCCAACTTGATCGAACTAGTGTTAAAGTTATAGGCGAATTAAGGAATGTGCTTATAAGATTATCGTCTAACCCCAAAGTTCATCAAGTGATTGATATTATTGTTGTGGATATTCCAGAAGTATATGGTCTGTTTTTAAGCAGAGACTGGTCAGAAAAGCTACATGGCTGTTTCGCAATGGATTGGTCTCACCTATGGCTGCCCGACAACAACAAGCCCAATAAAATCAAGGTAAATCGTGAATGCTACCTAAAGCTCACAGTCACAGATTTAAATGATCCCAATGAGCCATTTACACCTTCTACTGATTCACTCGAAATACAAGGGATGGATACCAAGATTGTAGCATATCATTAATCCGGAACAACAATCCAAGATTGTAGCATATATGCAGCTGACAGTTTCTACACAATCTTCTCATGCACCCGATAAAAATAAAATTTGGTCTCTTTACTTTGACGGGTCAAAGTCCAAAGAAAGAGCTGGTGTAGGCTACGTTATTATTGATCTAGCAAGTAACAAAACCCTGATTGCATGCAGGTTAGAATTTGAATGTACTAATAACACAGCAGAATATGAGGCTTTATTGCAGGGCCTCAGAAAAGCTTTAGATATGAACATTCAAAATTTGACTATCTTTGGCGATTCAGAAATCATTGTTAGATAGGTAAGAGATTCTATCCACTGTCTATCTCCGCATCTTAAAAGCTACCAATCTAAGGTATGGAATTTAATGAATAAATTTTTTGCTTTCAACATAAATTCTATTCCTAGATTGAATAATTCTGAAGTTGATTTATTAGCTAATGTAGCTTCCAAACTCTTTCCTACAGAAGGCTTGTCCCTGAATGCATTCTCTGTCGAACTGTTTTTTAGGCCATCCGTTCCCGACAACATTAAAAATTGGAGAGTCTTCGACGACGATCAACAAATTATCAATTTCCTGCATATGGAAGAAACTTTCCAAGGCGTGGTGATCGACGAATGCACTCATGACGACAATCTGCGTGATTTCACGGTAATACCAGATCCGAGATCTCCTGAATCTTCATTAGACATGGTAAATTCTATCCCTAAGTCTGTAGTTAGATTAGAAAAATTTTACGATCTTCAAGACAAATTCAAAAAATCGGTCAACTGTAAAACAAATAGTTCCTATTTATCGTATGAAAAAGTAAACTTGGGAACTAATGACAATCCATAGTGCATTAATTTAGGGGTGGGGTGTTCTGAATAAGAAAAAGCCACATTTATTAAATTGTTTAAGGAATTCAAAGATGTTTTTGCATGGACGTATGACGACCTTAAAACTTTTGACCCTAACATCATACAACACGTCATTCCTATGAAACCCCAAACCTTACCATTTCAACAAAAGTTAAGAAAAATGTTGTTGGATCATGCTGTCATTGATGCCAATGGTTTGATTGATTGATGTCAAGTGATTGATTGATGTAAAAGGATTG
>SNQJ01S0191716.1:1600-17950 GCA_010110895.2 Picea sitchensis
TGTCCCAAAATGACCATTTAAAAACCAAAACCAAAACCCTATACTTTATAGCTAGCCTAAAATCCATCTCTTACAAACCAAGTTAAATTATAAAGAGAGATCCCTCTCTGAGTCTTGGAGGGCTAGATCCAAGACTCGAAGCGGTTCGAGGTTACCTCTGTGATTGCCTCAGCAGCCTTAGGAAAATTACAGAGTGATAACACAACATACCTTTGTAAGTTAGCAGTCCATTATTCATCATTTTATAACCTTCTTACTTTAGCCTTATGGGCTCTTGTTATAAGTACAATTTTATAGTATTGAATAATGCATTGGTTTATTGCACACTCTTGACTCTCTCCCTGAAATCCGTTTCACATGTGATTACCACTACCAAGTGACTCGCTTTCATAATTTTTCTAAGGGATTCAACCACCCTATTTTATTTTCATTTGATACATTTGATTTCAAAACCAAACTCACTAAGTAGAGCCATTGTTACACATCAAAAGTCCTCACTTCGATAATGTCACATTCTAATTGTCGCAAGTGTCACAATTTTGTCACAACATTCGTAAATGTATCATTTTTGTTCTTCATATGTCACATTGTGAATGACACCATTGAAACACTTGATACATCCTATAGAACATGATGGAAGGGGAAACAGATCATTTGAAAAACTAAGAAAAAAAAAATTCCTTGAGAAATGGTCATCTTAATCAACTTTTGTTTGATCAAAGCTTTGCTCATATGTAGGGAGCACTAGCACTCTTTTTATATCTAGTAGGGAGTCTTACAGTTCTCTGTTTCCTATTCTAAGGGAGCATTTATTGGTTGAGAGAATCATGGGAAGAAATCCCCCTTATCTCCAAATACAGCTAGAGATTATTCGAGTTGGTTTGGATCGAATCCAATATTTAGGCTACATCTAAGGGAAATTCCATAATTGATGGAGTCATATCCTCAACTTATTCTAAATATAACTAAGGTGGTTGAGCCTTTCAAAGCCTATAAAAGGAGGCATTATCATGGTGAAGAGGCAGATAATAATCAACAAAAAGTATTGTCATTCTGATTGTGGATCTTTCAAGCAAGGGGTTGGACAAGGAGGAATTGGAGAGGTTGTTGCAACTCCATCTACAAATTGTAAGTACCTTGTAATGTTCTCATTAATGTATGCTTGGACCATTTCCTTCAAGTTTTTGTATTTTTTCATATATTTGTCTAGTATGGATAAATTTAGTTTAAAATAATCTTGATAGAGTAGGAAGTTTGTGTTTTCTTCGATGTCCATTGGATTGCAAATATCACTAAGGATCTTGGAGATCAAGTTTAGCCTAGATTAATAGAGGACAAGCTTCATAAAAATGTTCAATATCATAATTTCTTCCTCTTTTTCCTTTGACTAGTTTAACTACATTTAAAGGAATGTTAGTGTCCATTTTCATCCTTTTGTCTTAGTAGTATGGGTCTAGAATCCAAGAGGATATTCACTTGTCCCCAAGGGAATTTTCCTACAATAGAAATTGGGGACTCCACTGGGGAAGAAACATTTCAGTTTTGGTTTCCTTCCATGGTTTGTATTTTTTTTTTTCTCATATTAATATCATGTTTGTTGTATTTATCCTTCTATACATCTGTTTTCATTACTAAAGTTGTCTCCCAGAGACTGTTGATCAAACTTCATGATTTTTTCATTTTCTGGGTTGTTCCCATTTTTTCTCAAAAACTCGTGCCCTCTCTAGTTACAGCCATAGTGTTGATTTCCTAATCGACTCTCCTCTATAGTGTGTTAGGGAGAGTTGTAGCATTCTGGTGTTGTTATAGCCAGAGAGTCAATGTTTTCCTCATCTTGAAAAATTGTTGACTGTGTTTGTATTGGATGTGATTCTTGTATATTTCCTTTTAACTCAAAACTTGTTTTATCATTTTATGTCTTCTGTTAGACCTGCAACTTGCTTCTTTTAAAAAAATTCATCTTTTATTGGATTTTATTATATTTCATTGTTGCGAAATCACCCTTTTTCTTCAGATTTTGGGTTCATTTTGATGCTTTTTTGTTCATTTGATCAATTAAATATTGTTGCAAGCAAACTCGGGTATCTCTTTATTTTTTTAATTGATCTCTGATCTTCATATATTTCCAGAGAATTTCTTAAGTGTGTTTTGTTGTTTTTGGTGTTCTTTCTTGGAAATTTTAGTTTTTTTTGTCTCTTATTGATTGTTGTGAGACTGCAATTTGTTTGTGTGATTCTTTCTTCCCATTGTCTAAATATACAATATGAAAATTATTTTTATTATTGACATACAAAGAATTAAACAATTCAATTCACCTTTATAATCAAACGAAAGGATACTTTTTTACGATTAGTTTTGGGATACCAAAAAAAAATTCTTTATAATTTAGCACTTAAATGGATTCTTGTTGAAAAAAAATTGCATGAAATTTTTACGTTCTTGTGTTTGGTAGTGAAAGATCAAAATTATTCTCCTTCTCGTAAATAGAATTTCATCGATTTTTTTTTTATTATCATTCTTTTACTTATTTGGGATTCGAGTCACAACATCATTAGTTTCAGTCTCATTCACATCGATGTAAAGAGTAACCATTCAAATCAATGCTAATTAAAAATCAATCTAGAAACTTTTTCTTTTTAGATTCTTTACACCAACAATAGACTAGGACTAGTGCTTTGTATTAGGTTGTGAGAATATCTCTCCAACACATTCAAGACAAACCTAGAATCTTGTGATACAGAGAGTAAATCCAATTTTTGTATAAGCATAGTTTGGATCCCCCTCTCACATAGGGGTTACGCAGGAGGTCGAATTCTGGAGAGAAACAAAGATTATCCCTCCAAATCTTAATTGTTATTAGTAGTAAGATCGTATTTTGGGGGTTGTTCTTGAGGTTCAACTATCTTCATTTGGTCTCGGTGCTTCATGAATTTTGAATCTATTCGGGGTCCTTTGGAGTTCTACTGGTTCACTTGTCCTCAGTTCTCTTGATGGATTTCAGACTTCTTATCATGCCCATATGTTTAGACTGGAATGTCAACTATACCCACCCATAGGTTGACTATGAGTTGGTGTCCTTAGTAGCTATAATATTTTGGGTCCTTACACAAGGTGATGGTGAAGTGAAGTCTTCACTATACCTGGAACAGATGTTGTTCAAACTCACTCGGGCTCCTTGGAGGCTAAATCCATGATTATTTTTTGCAAGCTTACACCAAGGGGTAATTTCATTAAGAAGGTCTCCAACGTAACTAATCCACCCACTCATATCCTATCCCCTTCTCAATTTGATCACACAATGTTGGATTTCATCAAAAACTAGTATGGTCTTCTAGATTTTTAACGTGTTATTTATTTACTTAAACGTTTTTCAAGATTGAGATTGTAGATTATAAAGGTCTTTGTATATCACATATGATGCAAGGGATACCTCTGGAAGCATATGAACCCTTACCTCCTAGTTCACCTTAATATTTTTACCTTGAAGAGGTAAAAAATCATTCAGATGTTGGGAGTGCTTCTACTACTTTGTTAGAAAATCTCGAAAGAGCTTTAGTTATGGTTGAGGAAGATCTCATTCCTCCTATTAACCTTGTGTCACAATTTATTATTGAGCCACTCCTTCTTTGATTAGACTCATTAGGTAACATCATAAAATAAGAGTGTCCTCATTTTACATCGAGGCCATACACTGAGACATGGATGGAACACACACAACCATATTTTATTTATGAGCACACAACCCTTGTCTGGTCTGTTGACATGGTAAATCTGAAACAAACACCTATTCATTCCATATGGAGAACTCCACCGGGACATGATATTTACAAAAAAATCAATTTTAGTCAACCACCTCTTCACCCTCTTACCTATGTTGGTGTCAAGGCAGGACCATTCAAAGAGACTATTGATCATCCCATTGAACAAGTAGGCAATCCTATTGTTATGTCAGTGCAAGTCCAAAGTAACGTAGGAGTCATATTGCCTAGTCATACACAAGGTACTTTGACGATCACTCCTACCACACAAATTATTCAACCTACAGCTCCTTATGTTCCACAGAATTCTGTTGGGACACCTGTACATCTAAGAATGTAGAACCCTACCATTCACACACACTCAACTATGCAAAAAATCCCAACTAGGGGGAAACCATCGTCTAGTGGGCCTATCCCTCCCATGGATGCTTTTAGGGGATAAATTTCGCTCATGGGCTAATTTTCCATGGGTTTTCTCAAAAAAATATTCTCTATTCTAAAAATGATTCGCCCAATTTTTATAAGATAAAATTATTTTACCTCAAAAATCGCCACTCTTTTATACAAACTCTATAAAATCCTTATAATTTTGAATACTTTTATAAGAATATCACCAAAAAATTATAGTTGGTATATGAAGGATTAGTAAGATTCTTTAAGGTTTCTACATTTTAAAATAAATTTCCACCCTTAAAATCATCCCTAGGACTCCCTCCTGGGGAAAAGCTACCCTTACACATACCCACTAGGGGGAAACCCCCTTTTATTGGTCAAACCCTAGTTATCACTTAAGATGTGGTAGGGGGACAACCTTATTTTTCTGGAAACCATTCACAATCTTGGGGACCACCCCAAGGAAGTATGTTTCATCAACCTTGTCAAGGAGGGCCATCATACCCTAACCTGCAAGGAGGAGTACCAAATCCTAATCCTTATGGATTAAATTTTGGAAAACCTTTCCCATGTGTCCCAAATACCACTTGGGGTCCTCAAGGAAAACAATCTTATCTTCCCCAAGGGTCAACCTTTTACTGTCCACAAGGAAAAACAATTTACCCCCCTCAAGGGAAAACTTTTTATCCACCTTAGCCTAATCAAACGACCTATCCTCCCATGGGATATAATGTTTATCCTCCCCAGAACTAGCCAGGTTTCCCTCCTTTCATGAGTGTTCCTCAACAACAACCGAATCCTACCTATACTGGCCAAAAACAACGGTATACGAGAGGGCCTATTGGTTAGAACTATCCATCTCAACTAGTTTATGGCCCTATTGGTGTCCCCATGCCACATGAGTATCATCCTTAGATTAACTCACAACTACCATTCCTAGCCACGCTAGATCTACCAGATTTATCCCAGTTGAAAAATCATCCCATACTACATTTTCCTTTCCATCCATTAATTCTTGCTAAGTTACCTTATTACATCCCCAAATTTGATGGTAAACCTGGTGAAGACTTGAACAACCATGTTATGATGTTTCATCTATGAGGTTCATCAAACTCACTTATGGATGATTCTATCTGGTTATGTCTTTTCAAGAACACACTCACGGGATCTATATCCAAATGGTACATTGAACTCCAACGTAGTATTGTTCAAGATTTCAACTCCTTGGCCATGGATTTTCTCACGCATTTTCAAGTACCCATCCACTACGATACTAGTATAGAACTCTTAACTTCCCTTGTTCAAACTAACTATGTACATATCTCTGATCACATTCATGAGTTGAGACGACAGTGAAGGTTGAACAAAGTGACCATTCATGACCAATTGTTGGTGGAATGGTTTACTAAATCTCTTTTACCCCCAATTTCTCATGACGTCGCCATGGGTGGTGTTGTCACTGAGGATTAATCCATTGCTCCTGCTCAGTATTTGGATTTGGTTTATTCCCAATCCATTACATTGTATGAATTGATACTAAATTCTCCCCACATGTCCATCTATCCATCCAAACCATCTTCCAAAGCTCATGTAGATGAAATTATTGGTGTCGTCAAAACCCAATATTTACCGCAATCGGTTGGCTCAACTAATAACTCCATTACTACACCCATCATCATTTTGACCTCACTCTCCTCTACCTTCCCCCCAAATCAAATATCCGAGGTGAATACATCTCAATATGCCTCTTCAAAAAAATCCAGGGGAAAGAGGAAAACTAAAACTAAAACCAAAAAGAACAATAATAATAATGAAAATCCAAAAACACCAACTCAACCACCTTCTCCCGAGAAACAACCATAGCGAAAACCAAAATTCTTGTGTCTCATTTGTGGTGATGATCATTACACTTGAGACTGTCTTCATCATGATGAAGTTGAAAAACATTTCAAAGCGAATTCCCAACTTGTTGTTTTGACAAAACCTTTTCCTCAACAACAATCCATGGTTACACAAGCCCCTACTCCTCTGGCAAGGGAAATCCCAATCATCCTCCTAGTGAGGAAGCCTCATCGGGTGTACATATTTATATGTTTAATGGGATTGATTTAGCCACTCTCACTACAATGTATGACATGTCGCATAAAACTGATAAAGAGAAGGTAACTAATGGTATTACATCGGATCCACCTTCCGCCACCGTTACTCCTCAATATGGACCACTTCACATTGAGAAAACTACTTTCGACTCTATTTTACACCCTCCCAAGATCACTCTTCAAAAATTAACTTTTAATCCTAGTTTACATGCCTCCCAAAACTACAACAATGTTGAATATTTGGCTCAAGCAACATGTGTTATGTCTACTCTCAAAGTTATACAACATTTACAAAGTCAACATAGAACACTCTTGGCCACCATCAAAGCGATCGATCCTGAGTCATATAATAATATCACATTTAACCTTGATAATTTCAAGTCATGACTTTCTCACTATATTTATTTTCAAATATATATTGTTTTCCATAACCAACACATTCATCGTATAATACTAGATGAGGGAGCTTCCACCTGTGTCATGTTGTTAGATTGTTGGAAAGGGTTGAAATCACCTGCTCTTAATCAATCCCCTACAAATTTACGAGGATTCGATGGGTGAGGTTTTTTTCCTCATGGGCTCTTGCAATCCTTAGTTTTTCAATTGGGAGGAAATACTATCTCCTTCCATGTAGAATTAGTCGATGCTCCCCTTGATTAAAACTTGTTGTTAGGAAGAAGTTGTTTTTATGCCATGATTGTCGTCTCTTCATGGGTGTTTCGATGTGTTCAATTCCCTTATCAAGGTAAAATTTTCACTATCGACCAGTTATATTATTGTACCCCCAATGCTCACACTCTCGTAGACAACAACAGTCCTTTCTTTGTATATTCTAAGATCACTTACGAAAGTGTAGGAGTAGGTATTTTAAAATACTCTTCACTTATGGGTACCTTATATATGAGTTTGAATGTGTACTTTCCCGGGGATAAAATTATGTTTGCATGGAATATATATTATCTATGAGTTTGAATATGTACTTTCCCATGGATAACATTATGTTTTCATGGAATATATCTTCTAGGGAAATCTTGTGTTCTTCACTATAGAAAACATTTGTCTCTAGAAAATTAATTGCAAGTATATATCTCTGAAAATATTGTGTGAATGGTGAATATAAAAAGGGTATGAATATATATAGTCATTGAGTGTCTAAATAACTAAAATATATGTTATATATTAAGTTGAAATATGACCCAGTACCCCTACTTATTGTAAATGTCATGTGTCTATTGATATGTGTGTGTGTGTGTTTATGCACCTATGTGTCACCATGTTTGGATCCCTGCAACAAAAGACTCCTCATAGGATAAGACGAAATAGAGGCACTCTCGGTAGGAAATTCAATTCCTTGTACCAAGTTGAAGGTCCTCGAAAACTCAAAATTCTTGAGAAGGACTAGAGAAAACCCTCACTAAATTTGGCTAAGTCTTGGATCGGACTGTTAAGCCTAAGATAAAACCCTTGATTTTCCTCGGAGGAATTGTGATCGTTTATTTGACATGAAAATTAGATCTGGATCCTCTATCAGAGTAGGGACAATATTACATCTTGACTATTGATATGGTGAGATAATATATCCCCACCGACCATTGTAAGGTGCCAATCAGAGTAAGTCATGGAGATGGTCTCTGACGACGAGACTCCATGGAGAGATATAGATCGTTAATAAGAGAAAGGGTTGGATTTCATATCGACCATCGATCACGTGACATAAAATAATATTATTCATTCTTTTGAGGATGTCATTTGGGGAAGTTTGTGGACCCAGAGGAGATTCACTCTAAAATAAGAACTTGAGGGATGATCAAGACCATAAATAGTTGCAAGGAATATCATATCCTAGTCATAAGTTTTAAGTCATATGATAGCATTTTGAGAAGGACAGTACGCCCAACGATGACATGACCAGTTACAATTGGCCCACATGGCCTATGGAGTTTGTCCCACATGTCACGAGGGAATTGTGCCATGAGTCAAGTGGAGTCAAGTTTTTAGGTATGACCTTGTGTTGGATTTTGAGTGCCACATGTCACGACTAGGTGGAAGAACCACATGTCAAGAAAAGTGTCTTAATCGTCATTGTTACATCTCTATGAAAAGATCTCAACCAATCATCATAGGGTACTAATCATAGTGAGTTACAGAGTGACACTCCAATGAAGGAACTCCAAGGGAAGATATGAGTCATTAATCAGAGAGGGCCTTAGTGAAATGATAGTCATTGATTTATCGTAGTCTCTAATAGGTTTTTCGATAGGAGAAACTTCGAGGGACGATTTGGGACATCGATATACTAATATCAAATGAACACTGAGATGAAATCTTGAATGTTGATCCACCAGGATAGGAGAATCTCCTAGAATAGATCTGGGTAGTTAATCTACTAATATCAGAAGGACTCAACATACAGTTTGATCATTTATCCTTAGTCAAGGGATCGAGAGGATGATGTGGAGGATGCCACGTGTCAATCCTATAAGGTACCATGTGCCATAGTGAATTTTCACCTTTAGGTGAACCTTCGGTAGGAAATTTTAATTCCAAGTGAACGTCTCACATAGAGATCAAACTACATATTAAGAGGATTTGGCATGTGTAGGTGAAAATTTGAGATGATATGAGCCATTCACCGAAGTTCAAAGATTGGCAAGGTCATGTGTCGGCCAAGAAGGTCGACGACAATAATGATGAGAGGAATATCCATCGTTGATATCCTATGAAACTTTTCCAAATGAGGAATGAGGATGATGATGTCATGAATGACATGGCATTCAAACAAGGCCACTAGAGAATCCCTAAGATGATAGGTGTTAGTTGTTGATTGGTTGACGAGGATCCATAGAGGAAAAATAATGATAATTGTTGATATTGTTGGATATTTTATGAGGAGATATGGACCATTGAATCCAAATGCATCATCGTCAAGAATATGGGAGGTTGGTAAGGTCACATTTGACCAAACAATTTCAATGGCGAAAGAGTAATAACCGACAACGATGGGAGACAGGGCTAATGACAATTGTTTATTCAAGGAGGAATGAGGTGAAACCTCCACCATATATCTCGTGGGTCCCATCCATGTACCGTGTAAACCCTAGGATCTGGGAATTAACCTCCATGCCAACTGATATCATTGACATACTCCAAACTGAAGAGATAAAATGTTGAGAGACGTAAGATTTGGGGAAACTGCACTTTGTTGTATCATTTTCGGATGTTTCTCTAATGGGTTTGAACTAGAGGATAATAAGTTCTAACAACAATAAAAGGTGGGCCTAAGGATTGGACCTAGGATTATAACATGTCACTTCCATTATATATGCCATGAGCAATAAGATTCCACATTGACGTCATGTGGTTGTGAGTTGTTCATTGACTAATGAAGGATCGAAAACTTTGAGAGGTTGTAAATTTTGAAACTGAACTCATATTTGAGAAAAAGATGGTGGTATTCTCAGGAAGAGGTTTCAAGATAGGTTAGGAAAGTAAAACATTTAATGCCCCATCCCTTAAAAGGATACTTAGGGGGTTGGGTGTGTTACAAAGTGGTATTAGTGTGATGCTACAACACTTGGCCTACTTGAGCTCATGAAAGAGTTAAATAAATTTTATTAGAAAAATTTTAAGGGGGAGGGAACCTATAACACACCTAAACCCTAAGTACCCTTTCTAGGGATGGGAAATCAAAATTTTTCTTACAAAAATCATCTTGAATACTCTCTCTGAGATGATTCATCCTCTTCTACTTTCCTATAGATTTCTAACGATTATTACCAGGCTCTAATCCAACCTATGGTTTACAAGTTATGGCTTCCCGAAGTCCTCTGGGCATTCGTTGGTTGAGGGCCACATGGCACCCATGTGGATTCATCTCATTCATACCAGTTCTAGGTTCCTACCTCCCATAGGGAAGGTCCATCCACTGTCCAAACCAACAATGAGACTTAATCCTCATCTAACACACAAGCTATAGGAGAATTTATCGTTCAACACTTCTACACTGAATGTCCCTTTTCATTTTTTCATGCATGTCCTCCAGAGTCCCGAATTCCCAAAGGATCCTGAAATATCACCACGTGGTTCTATCCTTCACGTCTTTCACCCTTCCCATGACACTGCATCCCAAACCCCTTATATTGTTTAAGTTCCAAACTTCCTAAGAGTCCACTCTCGCATGGGGTTACGTACTATATGCAACGGAGAATATAGGTGGGTCCCTAATAATCCTACTTCCACATGGACCAAACAAGTAATTTCCAGATATTACATGCAACAAGGTAGAGATCACATGTGGCCCCTATAGTGCGTGACATGTGTCACATATTGATGGGCACATAGGGTTGGTGAAACATTTGGATCTACGTGATATGTGGCACATCAAACATCGGTCCAAGTCAGCCTAGGTGACTTCATCATACCATGTCACCTTGGACTAATCACCTTCCAAGTCCTTCGATCTTACGGTCATGGTGTGTCCACGTAACCCTTGGGTCTATGACCTCCATTACTTCGTAACTTCGATGTTCGGGGGATTTGTGGTGTGACTCCCTCCTTTCTTCTGGAGTGGTCAATGTCAGGATGACCATGGCATAAATCCAATGTCTAGGGAAGATCTCGAAGGATCCCTAGATCAACGATTTTGATTACTTCACATCTATGGCCTTCAAAGGTTTTGACTTTATGGTCGCTCCACTCTCCCAAAGTATAACTTCACCTAAGTATCATGCACGGGTCACTCCTTTTTATGATTAGATGGTTAAGAGGGGTTCTTAATGAACACCCCAATCCCATGACTCTCCTCACTTTGTATCTCCATCCTTCGAGGAGTTTTATGCTATAACATCTCTGCTCTCTCGAAGTAGGACTTCACCAAAGTTTCCTCGAGGTATATCCAATGGTTAAGGGGGCTACCAAATACTCTTGAATCGGTGGTTCTCTTTACTTCACGATAATTGAATAGATCAAGGTTTAATGGTGGGGCAAGTCTATCTATCCCAAGAAAGGAAACCGCCAAGATACAATCAACCTTGTGGGTAGTTGTAAACATCAGTTTCCTTCAGCTAGTTTATAAATGGTAGGGTCAAAACACTCCAGAGCTCCGAAATTCCAGAGTTCCAAAGCCAATAGGTTTAACTCCTTCCGGGACCAGTGTAGGATTCCTAGACCTTGGTCACATGGGTCCTTTGAAAACTCTTGTGGGATACACACTAATTCCTTTAGTAGTAAGTGTGTTAAGTACATGGGCATGATCCCTTGGTCATATGGTGAATAATATGAATTATGTGCCCACATTTTATCGGGTTTGAACTTAGTATTCCCACAAGGGTAGATTAAAGAGGTTGAAAATACTTAAACATTCCAATAAATCCTACCTGAACCTCTTGCATAATTATGTCCCACAGCCCTCCTTAGACTAAGTTGAGGTAAGAAGGCGACCATTCAAACTCATGCGTTCACAGAGACAATACATATTTCTACCTTTAATCGTTCAATAAAAAAATCATTCATAGACAGATAAATATTTTTATTTAACCATCATTTCCATTTCAATCATAGAGTATGAATATACTTATAATAAAACTAGAGTTCATGAAGAGACTACTGAAAGGGGTGCTTGTTTCTTCTTGTTCAATGATAGTCAGGGACAGAGGTTACTCTCCTCCTCCCACAAGGTCTTGGAAACCATTTTTCTCTATACGTGGCAAGGAGGCTTGCACGAGTAATTCCACAGTCACTTGTCAACCTCGTTTATTAGCTTGTAACGAAAATCATGCCAATGACTTCTTATGCCCATAAAAATATTATTTCTCAGTTATTCATCGAACCAAAGAGATGCAATATCTCTTTTTCTCTTCTCGAGATTTATCTTTCGACTGCGATATCTTCATAGATATGCTTTCTTTCTCTCTTTCCTCTACCCATGATTTACCTCTTTCTTTCCTTCCTTGGTAAGGTTTCATGGGTTCAAATTCCTGACTCATGGTCAGGTCTGGAAGTCTTGCAGATGGGTACTCTACCCCGTCTCCTTACTAACGCTTAAAGAGGACTCTTCCAGCTACCACTCTGATTGGTAATGCATTTCGGGGTTGGATAACTATTCTGGGTTAGAGGCATTAATTCCACTAAAGTAATGGTTTGGTGGGGGGGTCATCTAAACCATTTCTGGTTCCCCTCACCATATCTTTCATAGAATGCATGGTCTATCTTGGAAAACCCCCCTTTCAACAGTTATGCAACACTTATCCATTTTCTATTAATAACAAAAAAAATATACATTGACCTTTTATAGAAAGGTTCATTAAATTAGACATTCACACATATATGGTATGCCATCTAGTGTCTTTTCCAGTTATAGTTATTTTTACAAACTAGGGGAAATAGGAGTATTACAATCCCCTCCCCCTTAAAGGAACATCACCCTCAATGTTCTATCCATTGATGTGCTTTGTATGTACAGAAGTAAAGAAAAATGGATATGTTTTCCTCATGGAATCCTACATTTCCCATGTAGCCTCATTTGGGACAAAGTGTTTCCAATGCACCTTGACCTATGCAATGGTTATGTTCCTAAGTGGGGTCTCCTTCCTGTCTATTATGCATTGAGGTTCTGGAAGGAATTCTCCCCCTGGTTCCACCTAAATCACTGAACAGTCAATAATATGATTATAATCATGTACATATTTCTTTAATAACGAAATATGGGAAACATTATGTGCCTTCACTGTGGGAGGAAGTGCTAGCCTATAGCCTAAAGGTCTCACTCTATAAAAAAATTAAAAGGTTCCACAATATTGAGGTGCTAGTTTGTCACAATTTCCCATCCTCAAGAATATTTTCATGGGTCTAACTCAGAGATACACATGATCCCCTGCTTTGAACTCTCTAGGAGTCATCTTTCTATCTGCATAGTTTTTTTTGTCTATCCTGAGCTATTTTTAGATTTTTCTTTATCTAAACTACTTGTTGTTCCATTTATTTCAATGTGTTTGGTCCAATTGTAATTCTATATATTGGACTATCCCAACTGATTGGAATCTTGCACTCTCTACCATAGAGGGTCTCAAAAGGGCTCATCTTCAATGACTCTTGATATCCATTGTTGTAGAGAAACTCTATCAGTGGTAGGTAGTCTTCCCAGTTATTAGGATGATGCATTACATGCATCCTGAACATGTCCTCTAATACTTGGTTTATCCTCTCTATCTTTCCATCAATTTGAAGGTGATAGGTTGTGCTAAAAAACAGTTTAGTCTCAAAACCAACCATTAAAGATTTCCAGAATATCTAAGTATATTTAGTATCTATGTAAGAGATAATCTCCTTAGGCATGTCGTGCAACTGAAATATTTCTTTCATGAAGATACTGGCAATATCTATTTCCTTGAAATTTGACTTCACAGGAATGAAGTGATAAACCTTTCTCAATTTTTCCACCACTTCCATGATGGCATCATTCTATTTGGCCGATTTTGGTAATTCGGTGATGAAATCCATGTAGATGGTTTCCCATTTCCATTATGTAATTGGTAGGGGCTGCAAAAACCCTAATGGATGTCGGTGCTCTAACTTAACCTGTTGACATTATAGACATTTAGGCAAGTAACCAACTATGTCCTTATTCAGTCCTCGCCAATAGAACAATTTCCTAGTGGTCGTAATCGTTTTTTGATAACCAGGATGACCAGTATATGGTATTTTGTCTAGTTCATCCATCATGAACCTATTCAAGTCATCACAATTCAGAATATACAACCTACCTTTGTAAGTTAGCAAGAAATCATTCATCATTTTACAACCTCCACACTTCATCCTTGTGGGCTCTTGTTATAAGTATGATTTTATACTATTGAAGAATGCATTGGTTTATTGTGCACTCTTGACTCACTCCCTAAAATCCATTTCACATGTGCTTACCACTGCCAAGTGAATCACTTTCATAATTTTTCTAAGGGAATCAACCACCCTATTTTATATTCCTTCAATATGTTTGATTTCAAAATCAAACTCACTAAGGAGAGCCATTGTTACACATCAAAATTCCTCACCTCGATAATTTCACATTCTCATTGTTGCAATTGTTGCAATTTTGTCACAAGTATCATAAATGTCTCATTTTTGTTCTACATATGTCTCATTGTGAATGACACCATGGAAGCACTTGATACATCCTCTAGAACATGTTGGAAGGGGAACCACATCATTTGAAAAAATAAGAAAAAAAAAATCCTTAAGAAATGGTCATCTTAACAAACCTTTGCAAGATCAATGCTCTTCTCATATGCAAGGAGTACTATGACTCTTTGTCCATCTAGTAGGGAGCGTTGAAGCGTTCTATTGCCTGTTCTAAGGGAGCGTCGATTGATTGAGAGAATCATGGGAATAAATCCCTCTTATCTCTAAAGACATATAAAGATTATCTGAGATGGTGTTGCTCGAATCCAAGCTTTAGGCTACATCTAAGGGAGATGCCATAATTGGTGGAGTCATCTCCTCAAATTATTCCAAATATAACTAAGGTGGTTGAGCCTCTCAAAGCCTATAAAAGGAGGCATTATCATGGCGAAGAGGCAGAGAATAATCAACAAAAAGTGTTGTCATTCAAATCGTGGATCTTTCGAGAAAGGGGTTGGACAAAGATGACTTGGAGAGGTTGTTGCAACTGCATCTACAAATTCTAAGTACCTTGTAATCTTCTCATTAATATATGATTGGACTATTTCCTTCAAGTTTGTGTATTGTTGGATATACTTGTCTAATATGGATAAATTTAGTTTGAACCAATCTTGATAGAGTAGGAAGTCTGTGTTTTCTTTGATGTCCATTGGATTGTAGATATCACTAAGGATCTTGGAGATCAAGTTCATCCTGGATTAAGAGAGGACAAGCTTCAGAAAAAGGTACAATATCATACTTTGTTCCTCTTTTACCTTTGACTAGTTTAACTACATTTAAAGGAATGTTAGTCTCCACTTGCATCTTTCTTTCTTGGTAGTAGTGGTGTAGTGTCCCCAAGGCCGAACCCCGTTGCAAACCATGTTTTGAAAGGAAATTGTAATTATGTTTTATAGGCTGGTGAGCCAAGTTCTTAGAAGCTGGAGGCTTATGTGTTTTNACTTGCATCTTTCTTTCTTGGTAGTAGTGGTGTAGTGTCCCCAAGGCCGAACCCCGTTGCAAACCATGTTTTGAAAGGAAATTGTAATTATGTTTTATAGGCTGGTGAGCCAAGTTCTTAGAAGCTGGAGGCTTATGTGTTTTCTAGGCCTGGGAGCCTAAGTGTTGAAGGCCAGGAGCCTACAGTTGTATATGTAATCATGTAGAACAATTAATAAAATATAAACACCGCCAGGTGTAGATCGACCACGATGAATGAATGAAGGGGGATTGAGCATCCACAGAGTGGGCAAGGAATTAGGGGCAGGAAGGTGGGAAAGGGGCTAAGTGTTGAGCCTAGGGGGATTAATCCTATGGATACTATATTAATATTATTCCAAAAGATATGTGCATCATATGTTTTTATCCTAATTCCTTTTGGAAGGACGTGTGATTTCCCAAGTGGTGGGAGGAATGCGTGTTGGTGGAATGCATGCAGTTCCATGGGTGACAAGTGTCAACCCTGGTGCATGCGAATAAAATGGCCAGGGTGAGCGATGAGAAGTTTCTAATTCCCATTCCACCAGATTGTCTGAACGCGTACGGAGCTCTGAGCAGTATGACTAACCCGAACCCTGTAGAGAACCTTGGTGGAGACCCTGTGACTTGAATGTCTGTGTCTGATTATGAGAAATCTCGGTGCATGTAACCCCAGCCTATGAGAAACCTGTGTTGAATTCGGGGAAGAGTTTTTTCTTGTTCAGGAAAGCTGAGCGAGCCTATGCGAACATTCCCTGTTCCGAAGCCATGACTGTGAAGCCATCCTTTGATTGTCGAATCCAGTTTTTGGAAAGCCTGTGTCTGTTTTCCTGTGGAATTGTTGAGACTATACAGTATTGTACTGCATGAGTCTTGTTGGCCTGTGAGCGATTCTCTCCAGGTGAGAGAGTGCATGGAGGAAGGAGAGGACTCCTGGAAGGAACCTTGTAGCTGCCATAGATCCCTGA
>SNQJ01S0191719.1:0-13632 GCA_010110895.2 Picea sitchensis
GCACACTCCCTGACTCAGTCCGGAGTCCAAGGGGGCTCTACCGATGCCTCTGCATCCTCAAGGTCAAAACCCTGCACACTAAATAAAACTGCGTCAATAGCACCTGTCTACATCAAATAGTAGCACATCATGTCATCTGTCAATCGCATCATAATCAAACATAAAGTTCTAACATCAAAAAGTCCAGATCACTTGCGTGCAAGTGTCCTCAAATAATAAGTGTTCTTAGTGCACCAGAGCGAGATGTTACAACCTGTCCTTCTTTTCTTTCAGTTATTTTCCAAACCTTTCTGTATCTAACATCTTTATTTTTCTCTGTAGAATTTTCTTCATCTCTTTTTATTTCCAATCTTGTGATCTCTAGTACCTGGTCTTTGTTCACATGTTCTTCATGTTTTGTTATCCATACTTTCTTATATATGATATCAGTGTTCTATTTCATGGAAGTATCGATAATGCTTCTACAATCACTAGCTATGTGTCCATAGTTATGAAATTTGTAACATTCAATGTTACGTGGGGCCACATGGGCACTTCTTGCTTGAAAATTTCTTTTATAATCCATCCAATCTGAAACCTTATGTCCAAAATTATTACAATAAAAAGAATGACCATAAAATAAATTTTCATACCTGGGAGTGAATGATCTTCTTTGTGGTGTAGTCCTTCTGGGTTTCTGCTTTGACTGATCATGATCATGATTGAAGCTTCTTTGTGGCTTGAACATGAATGGTCTTCTTGAAGATGCATCTTCAATAGTTTTCTTAGATTCTGGTTGACCATGATTCCTTCCTTTGAGTAATTCTGCATAACTCTTTCTATTTTCTTCATTCTTCTTTTCTAGAAACCTTGAGTGCTTCTCTTCATTCTCTTTAAATGATGTAGATGTTTCTGTCTCTTCAATGTTCTTGTTGAGCTTGACAATTTTACTTCTCAATTTGACAACTTCTTCTTCAATATTCTCAACCTCTTCCTCTTTCTTCATTATCTGATATTTCATGACTTCTTCTGTTCTTTTCACTTCTTCAAGTTGAATTTTTAATGTGATTATTTCATCTTCAAGTCCTTTCTCTTCTTGACCAAACTCTGCCTCAAGCTAGTTTATATTGTTAGTTTTTTCCTTAAGATGATCTGTCAATATATTCTCTCTCATTTCTGCTTCTTCCTTATGTGCTTCTATGTTGCCTTCCAGATACTGTTTTTGATATTCAATATTTTCTTTGATCTTTCTGGCTTCTTCTAGCTGAGTTTTTAAGTTCTTGATGACCTGTTGGGCTTCTTCAAAAATGTGAACACTTTCCTTTTGTTTCATCAATTCTTTCTTGAGTGGCTTGTTTTCTTTTCTTAGTTCATCTAAAGCATAAATCAATTATGCTTCATAATAGTCTTCCTTTTCAATTAGTTTTTCTGGCTCATTTCCTTCATGCCATTGTATTTCAAAATGTCTACGTTTTTCACAATTAAAGAAAAACAACATACCTCTGGTGATTATGTACTCTTCATCTTTTGAATCTGTTTGACATGGTGAACATAATTCTTCTTGATCTATATCTACATCTTCTTTGGAATTTTCTGCATCTACGATGGGTGAAGAATATATGTCATGTAACTTATCCCAAAGTTCTTTGGATGATGAACATTTACCAACCTTTTATCTTACCAGATTAGGTAATCCCTCCCAAGTGAAATCCATTGCTATTTTTTTATTCTTCTTCAATTCCTTCTTGGTTGCAGTCTTTTCCCTTTTTGAACTATCATATCCTGTAGAAACTGATATCCAAATATAATGTCCATGTGCCTGTAAAAATACTTTCATCCTTCTACTCCACATCTCATACTTAAAACCATTCTAACCATTGAACAATGGTACTCCATTCTCAGAATAATCCATGATCTCCTTCCAGTGGTTAAACTTTTTCCTGAAGGAACCTGCTCTAATACCAATTGTTGGATTACTGATAAGGGGGGTGAATCAATAATAAAACAATCTCTTCCTTTTTAACCACAAAATTCAAGTGTTATATCAATGTAGCATTATCATCCAATAGTTGCAGAGTAAATACACAATGAACTAATGAGAAATCATACACATACACCATACACTAGTGTTTTTACATGGAAACCCAAAGCAGGATAAAACCACATAATTCTTTTTCTTATATGTCTTTAAGAATTACATTCATTTGAAGCACCAACTTCTTTTGTTTTTCAACTGCAACTGGAAGGAGGCTCCAACCCCCTAGTTTCTCAAGCTACAACCTAAGGGAAGCTCCAAACTCGCTCCAAACTCCCCAATTCTCTAGATACAACCATAAGGACGCTACAACCCCCTAGTTTCTCAGGATAAAACCTGAGGGAAGGTCCAACTCCCCAATTATCTCGCTACAACCAAAAGGAGTCTACAACCCACTATGTTCTCCGACTACAATTAGAAGGTGGCTACAACCACCTATCCTTGCCTCATCCAACTGTCTTGAAATAAAAGTAGAATGATGGGACCACTGTCACACTATCATTGTGAGATATACTGCTATAAACTTGTACCAATCAACCTACACAAAACAACCTGTACTAATAACCTGAACCATGCATCAACCATGAATCAACTTGTACCTCAACCTATAATCACCCTATACTATAAACAAGTGCGTCAAACATGCACCAAATTGTACCTCAACCTGTAATCAACCTGTACCATAAACAAGTGCATCAACCATGCACCAACCTGTACCTCAACCTGTACCAATTGCATCAACCATTCACCAACCTGTACCTCAACCTGTACCATGAAAAAGTGCATCAACCATGCACCAAACCTATACAAATAACCTGTCACAACAACCTATCTCATCAATATTATCAACCAAATCAGATCTACTCACCAAGATCAATCACCAAGACAACTCTCAAAGATGTGCATCAACCAAGCATAACACAACAACTCATAATCATCACCAAGATCAACATGTGCTTCTAATAATATACCAAAACAAGTATGCTACATCATCCATAAACCATGTGTCAAAAATATTACTAACAAGTTCCTCGAACCATGTACCAAGTATGTACCAATCATGCATCAACTACTCATAAACTATGACTCATCAATATGTACCAACGTCATCAACTATACACCTCATGTATGTGCCAACTCATCAACTACTTGTCTCAACCATGTACCCAACATGCATTTCAACCAAAAGCCCTCATCAATTTCATGATCCAAATCTGATTTGTAACTATGTAATAGACCTGGTGTATATAATCACATACGTGCAAACCTTCCTTAAGTTGAACAACAAGAGCATAGCATTTTCATCAAACTTCACTTTAGTCTCACATGACTAATTTTGGATTATTAAAAAACCCTAACTTGCTATAACCATAAATATGTACCTATAATGAATAAATATATGAAAATGGTACACAAGTTTCTTCAGTGTCTCTTATGCAAGTCCTCCATATTTCACTACTTGGAACCTCTCAGAAAATGAGTTATAGAAAAAATGGCATGCCTTGTTGAATTCAGGCTAACTCTAGATATCGAACTTGTAGAGCATGCTTCGTATGGAATATTTGTTGTATGGATCTAAAAATTGTACATAGAATACAAAATACTGCACTCTAACCAATACATTTGGTCTTACTTAATTTGGGTCTTTTATGAAGAAGTTATGATGTTTTTACCAGAAACACTTGTTTTTAGACTAGTTTCAAGACTAGCCACAAACCCTATTTTCCATGGTGTGTAACACCAAAAATACAACGACCCACAAGCTAAAATTTGTATCACATCTACTTGGATATGTTTTTTCAATGGCCTCCCAATTTCATGGTCTGGATCATTCTAGAAAAAATGTTATTGTGAAAATGGTGAGATGGCCTGTAAATAACATACCTTATAAAGAATCATCAAAAGAATTTATCCTCCCTTGAATTTCAGCCTTATTTACTTCACCTTCCCTCTAAAATTCAACTTAGATATCATTTGTTTACCTCATTGACTTGTAGATATTCAATATGCTCAAGTGTGATTAAAATGAGAGAGCCTTGCCTCTTATTTATACTTTCATGTAACTTCCTTAAGGGGTTACCTTTTAACCATCTTAACCCACTTTCCTTATTTTAGGGTTAACCCACTTCTAACAACTTGTCCACTTAGTAATTTATCCATTAAATTTAGTATTTAAATAATTTATTTTGTATCCACACTCATCACTTCACTTTACCTCAAGGGGTTACCTTCTAACCATCTTAAACCACCTTCCTTATTTTAGGGCTAACCCACTTCAAACCACTTGTCCACTTAGTAATTTCTCCATTAACTTTATTATTTAAAAAAATTATTTTTTATTCAATTTGAATTATAGTACACTCATCACTTAACTTTATTATTTACCTTCTAAAATCTCTTAAAACACTTTGACTACTTTGACCTTTTGGGGCTTCTAGATGACTCATGAGTGTTCTCCAACTTCACATGGCCATAACTCTCTAACTGTGAGGAGTTATGTGACGTTCCACATACCACTAGAAATGGCATGGCATGTACTATCCATATAGAATATTTGTTTTTTCAAATATATCAAAACTCATACCATTATCCATCAAACAAACTTGGGTCCATTACCCAAACCTTTCTTCAACTTCACATGCCCATAACTCTCTAATTGTGAGGAGTTATGTGACTTTCCACATACCACCAGAAATGGCATGACATGTACTATCCATATGGAATAGTCTTACATGAAAATATATCTAAACTCATACAATTATCCATCAAACAAATTTGGTCCATTACCCAAACCTTTGTGCTACTAGAATTTGCTACCAAACTTTCTTCAAGGGTTGACATGAATGACAACCAACCCAAATAATCAAAACTACCTTGTTAGTTTCTAGGTTCCAAAGATTATAAACTTTCAGACCATATTTACACCCATCAAAGATACAAATTTCAACCTTTTTATCTAGCTTAATCCTATTTTATTTTGAAATGTGAACATAGGCCTCACATCCAAATACCATGAGATGTGTGAGAGAGGGTTTCTTACTCGTCCATACCTCATGTGGAGTCTTTTCATATAGTTTTTATGAGGGTAATCGATTGACCAGGTAACATGCAATACTCACTGCCTCTACCTAGAATTCTTGTCCTAACCCGACACCACTAAGCATGCACCTTGTTTTTTCCATCAACATCCTGTTCATCCTTTCTGCAACTCTATTTTGCTAAGGTGTATATGGAGTAGTATTCTTCCTTTATATACCACACGTTTTACATAATTCTTCAAATCATTTTTGCAGAACTCTCCACCATTATTTGTCCTCAACACCTTAATTATTTTCTCTGTTTGATTCTCAACAAGAGCCTTAAAATATTTAAACCCGTCTAAGACTTTGGATTTATTCCCGAGGAAATATGTCTAAGTATTCCTAGATAATTCATCTATAAATGTGACAATACACAGATTTTCCCAGTGAGAGAACTGACACAAGTCCAAACACTTCACTGTGCACAATCTGTAAAATTCCCTCAACCCTCGTTGCACCAAAGGGGAATATTACCTGATTCTGCTTCCCATATACAAAATGTTTACATAAATCAAAATCCAGAGATAAGTTAGATATGTTGATACTGAGAGGGGGGTGAATCAATATCAAGTACAATTTAAAACCATTTTCAACTTATACTTAAACCATTAAACTATATCCAATGAACAATGAACAATAGTATAAGAGTTACACCAATACACCACAATACACCATGCACAATATATGAGAAATAATCAATAGTTGTGTTCAAGGAAGTAATGACTTCAAAGGTAGCTACAACTTCCAAATTTAAAGAGAGATGGATAAAACCTCCAAGAGGAAGATACAATCCTCAATATCAAAGAGATATTTGAACTCTCCATCCTTGCCCTTCCTTCCACACAATAATATATGATGAGTTATAATAAAACTTTACATTAAAATCATCACCATCAACCAAAAATCACATAGAACCTGATAATGCTTCACAGATGACTTCTTCAGTTTGCAAAATTCTTCAATTCTTAGGAGTAATATGATCTTGTAGATAATTTTACTCGATGTATTCTCTGAAAATCCTCAATTTTCACTCCTTGAATCCTCCCAAAGAGGGTTATAGAAGATAGTAGACTTTATTCAATTACGGTCTATTCAGTGAACTTGTACAGAATTCCCCGCGTTCAATAATTAACATCAGATTCTAAAAACTCTCACAGAAACTACAGTTCATACATTTCCAATGAAATTTGTCCCACTTCATTTAGTTCTCAATGAATAATTTATGACTATTTTACCCAAAACATGTGTTTTGAGCTAGCTTCAGGATTGGTCACAACCCTATCTTCCATAGAGTGTATCTCCGCAATTAAACCGTCAATAGCTGAAATTTTTACAGGAGGTACCAAGTGATATATGTTTTCTCAATACCATGGCGATTTCACCATATGAATCGTTCTAGAAACAAGTTATAGAAAAATATGGTAAGATGACCTGAAAAATATCACGTTAAGAACACATCGCAAAGAGTTCATCCTCCTTGAAATCCGACCTTCTTTTCTTCTTATTACCTCTAAAATTCAACTTGTATCAAGGAATGTATAAGGATGTTTATTTATACCATTATTTCACTTCATTTTAACATTGGAGTCGGCTGACACTTTCTTATTTTGGCAATTCTTTTCTTTAATTATCTTCGGGCCTACATGTGCTACTTCCTTCTTCAATTCACTTTGTCATCTTACAAAATTAATTTCTCCTCAACCACGAGAGGAGGATCCACGTGATGTTCCACATACAACTTGAAACAACATGATGTATACTATATATTCATGGGTGTTACAGCATATTCATGTGAATTTTCCTTCATGTCAAATACCTTTATCAATCTTAGGGTCCAAAAGCCACAACTAGGGTTGACATCAATAACAACAGGCATCAATCTTCCAACAATATCCTTGTCATTGATGGAAACGCTCATGCTCCCTCTATAATCCTTGATCCCAATTTCTCTCCCTTTGACATCAATGCTAAAGGTTAGGGCTACTCCCCAGGTTTAATGGAAAAATGTAACTCTCTCTTCTTTGGGGATGCTCCCCTAAGCATGTAACTCAATAATACTTCATCCTTATTTTTGTTATTTGAGACTTTTTCTTCCATAGAATTCTTTTGTGTGGCTTCTATCTTCTCTCTTCTTCATTCTAGGATGTATATGTTGATTCGATCTTCTTGTTGATTGAAACCAATCTTCTTGAGTTATTTCTCTAATTTTACATTTCCGGGAATCAAACGTAAAGAGTGTATCCTTGATCGCATTTTACTAACAGAGTATATTATGATTCAAGTCTTTATTAATGGAACATTTTTTCTTTACATTTTTTTCTTCCAGCTCTACTACACCTTCTCTAGTATTTTGGTAGATGAGTCATCTCCAAATGTATTACTACCCTTTCTCTTCAAGGTGATGAATTTTTCTTGATCCCCAGTTATGTGTGAAGAAAATCCATTGTATATGTACCATTCATATTCTTCTTACATTCTTGATGATCAATGCTATTTTGAAAATATTCATTTGGAATCTCTTTCTCTCCTTCTCCCATCTTGTAGTTGGCATAGGGACATCTTCATTCATATATCTGCAATCATTAACTGTGACCAAGATAATTACATTTGCTTAGCATCTTGCTTTGACCTCCATCAATGGGGAAAATGAATTCTAACATCTGTTGACAAATCTGTAGTTATTTCCATATCTTCTTTACACCATTCATGTTTCTTGCGTGTGTGTTCCTTTCATTGATTCTGCAATTAGTGCCTTATGTCCAAAATTTTTACAAGTATATTATTGAACCAAAAATAAATTTTGATACCTTGGAGTAAGTGGGTTTCTTTGTGATGTAGTCCCTCTCGGAACTAGTCTGTTATTGTAGTTTTCTTCATATTGATTGAAGCTACTTTGATTCCTGGTGAATGTGTGGATATTCATCTCTTTTTGTAATCATTCATTCTTTGGTAATAAATTCACTTCTTATCAACTATCCTTAGCTCTTTCTTAACCTTCTTGTTGGTATTTGCATCTTCTTTGTATGAAGTTTCTTCATGCATCCAAGATGTATTAAGTCTTTTAGCACTTGAGGAGTTTCTTAGCTCTTCCTCAATGGAACAACTTCTTGTTCAAGTTTCTCTGATCTTCTTCTTTTCTTATTCATTTGGACATTCTTACTTCTTCTATTCTTATTTCTTCTTGAGTAGGATTTTTCAAAGAAATGGTTCTTATTAGTTCTCAAAGTCTTCTAATTGTTTCTTCAAGATTACAACGTCTTTCACAACCAACCAATTCACTTCTTATTTTCAACTGCGTGTCTTTGAGCTTGCCTATTTTCCTCAGCGTGCTTCAATTTTAAAGATTCTCATCTTCTTGTTGAATATATTTTTCTTCATGATGTTCTTCTTCTTCATTGGAATTTTCTTTTTTAGTGTCATTTCTTTCAATCCTTGGATGAGGACATTCAAAATTCAACATGACCTACTCCTTCACAATTAAACAAAAAATAACTGACCTCTATTTTCTTCTTGAAATCCTGAGATGTTGTAATTTTTCCTTCTTCTTCTTCTTCCCTACGTCTTCTACATACATAAAGGTCTTGTATATTTTCCCAAAAGATCCTTTGATGATACTGCACATGATCCCACCTTAGTTTTCACTGAATCTTTGATCCATCAGGGGATGGTATCTTTTGCTAATTTGTTGTTCCTTTTGCTTCCTTAGACTCTGCAGTCTTTGGTTTCTTCAAGCATTGTATCCTAAAACAATGAGAACCAAACATCTGCCCAAGAGATTTCAAGTAAGTTTCCATTCTATTACTTTCTAGTATTTAAAATTGCTTCCATCAAATGGTGGGATCCCATTTTGAATGTTTCCTTCAATTTCTGCATATGATCTTCCTTCGATTGGTTAAAAGTATGCTTGAAGGTAACATCTAATACCAATTGTTATCTTGAGGAGGCGGAATTTGAATCAGTATCAAATTACAATTTTAAAACATTTTTCAACTTATACTTAAAATATTAAATTATATCAGTAATACTGATAGACAATAACATAAAAGTTACACCAATACACCACAATACATTCAACTATATCCAATGTGCAATGAACAATAACATAAAAGTTACACCAATACACCACAATACACCATGCACAATATATGAGAAATAATCAATAGTTATTGTTCAAGGGAAGTAATGTCTTCCAAAGGTAGCTACAACTTCCAAATTTAAAAGGAGGGATAAACCTCCAAGAGGAAGATACAATCCTCTAATATCAAGAGAGATTTGAACTCTCCATCCTTGCGCCTTCCTTCCACCCAGGAATATATGAGAGATAATAAAACTTTACATTAAATCATCACCATCAACCAATCATCACATAGAACCTGATAATGCTTCCTGAGACTTCTTCAATTTCTGCAATTCTTTAATTCTTGGAGTAATTTGATCCTGTAGATAATATTACTCAATGTATTCTCTGAAACTCCAATTTTCACTCCTTGAATCCTCCCCAAAAAGAGGTTGTAGAAGGAATGGTATACTTTATTCAATTCTGGTCTATTCAGGAGAGTGAACTTGCACAGAATGAACCGCTATCAATAATTAACATCTAATTCTAAAACTCACACACAAGAAACTAAAGTCCATACTATTTCTAATGAAATTTGTCCCACTTTATTTGGATTCTCGATGAAGAATTTATGACTGTTTTACCCGGAACACCTGTTGATTGACTAGCTTCAGGACTGGTCACAAACCCTATCTTCCACAGAGTTTATCTCCATAATTATAAAGAATCAAAAGGTAAAATTTTTACCAGAGGTACGTGATATGTATTCTCAGAACCATAGCGATTTCACCATTTGAATCGTTCCAGAAACAAAGTTATAGAAAAAATGGTAAGATGACCTGAAAATAAGATACCTTAGAACACATCACCAAAAGACTTCATCCTCCCTTGAAATCCAACCTTCTTTTCTTCTTATTACCTATTAAATTCGACTTGTATCAAATGAATGTATAATGATGTTTATTTATACCATTTATGTCACTTCATTTTAACATTAGGGCCGACCTGACACTTTCTTATTTTGTAATTCTTTTCTTTAATTATCTTCAGGGCCTACATGTACTTCCTTCTTCAATTCACTTTGAAATCTTCAAAAATTCATTTCTCCTCAACCATGAGGATCCACGTGACGTGCCACATACCATTGGAAACAACATGATGTATACTATCCATTCATGGGTGTTGTATATGCATGTGCATTTTCCTTCATGTCCAAATACCTTTATCAATATTGTGGTCCAAAACCCATGACTAGGGTTGACATCAATGACAACAACCAATCTTCCAACAAGATAGACTTTAAACCATACCTTTACTATGTAGTAGTCGAAATCCCTTCTCTCCGATATATCCAGTCTTTGATGTCACAACATAGTCTTTTCTCTAGAGATTGTAGGAGTTTTTTATTCTTCATATTTAATCTCAAGAACAATGGAGCTATTACAACCATCACTAATATTTTTTACCTACAACCTATAAAAAGTTCCAATCTGAACTCCCTTTAGCAACACCATTTCTCCTCCAACCGTCCTACAGATTTCTTTCTCAAACATTATTTTTACCCCTGCATAATCCATTTTTATTACATAAATCAAATTTCTGGCCAATCCTGGGATGTGTAGAAAACCAGGTACTGTTCTAATCCTTCCATCCATGATATTCAACTTGACTTTTCCTCGTCCTATGATTTTGGTTGTCAATTCAACGCCTAGGAAAACATCACCTCCATCATGCATTTCATATTTACAGAACCATTCCATGTGGGGAGTCAAATGAAAGGATGCACCTGACTCAACTAGCCATGTTTCATGATCTGTATGTTTTCTTGATGAAGCGAAGTACACATCCCCTCCTTATTTCGAGGAGTATTTTACTTCTGTAGAAGAAGCATCTTCAAATCCCTTCCCTCTCTCAACACTTTTGGATCTACATTGCTTCTTGCAGTGCCCTTATTTTCCATATCTCCAACATACCTTTACAAACTTTCTGGAAGATTTATATCTACCCTTAGATTTAAATCTCCCACTTGAGGACTTAGATCTATTTCTTTCTTGGGAGAGTCCTCTTGCAAATAATGAATCTGTGCTCTATCCTTCCATGTTCTTCTGTCTCATATCCTCCGACAACAAGGATGAGACCAACTCATTGAAATTTAAAGTAGTTTTATTACTACCTATGGCCACAACCAAACTATCCCATAAGTTTGGTAAAGAGCACAATAAATTGATACATTTATCTTCATCTAAAATTTTAATATCAACATATAGTAATTGAATTATCTCAATATTGAAGGCATTCAAATGCTCTGTCACCGAGTCTCCATATTTCATCCTCAGGTTATAAAACTTATTTTGCAGGAACAATTTATTTACTGGGGACTTAGACTAATACAAAGTCCCCAAATTATCCCATAATTCCTTGGTTGTAGCTTCCCTTGACACATTCAGTAATACTGGATCTGAGAGACACACCTGGATTGTGCTCTTCAACTTCTGATCCAACATTTTTGAGTCTTATGATGGCATTCCTATAGGTGCAATACCTGGATCCATAGTGATCCAATGATCTTTGTACACCAACAAATATTCCATCTTGAGCTTCCACATATAAAAAAAATTCCCATTAAATTTATCAATCTCTATTTTCTAATTGCTTTCCATTTCTTTCCACTTGAAGAATTAATACCACAGATTCCCATTGTAAAAAAAATTATCACATACCCAAGACAAACTCTGACCATAAAGGCGTCCCCCTAAATCCAATAATTGATATGATACCAAATGTATATTTTAACCTTGTATGCTTATTACTGCAAACAAATTCTTAACAAAACAGAAAATATGCAATGACACACAGACACATTACACAAATATTTTACCCTAGAAACCCAAACCGGGAAAACCAACAACCTATTTAGAGCCACACCTCTAATCCTCTATTCATCATATTCTTCGTTGTTTACAATACTATATACAAATAGGATCCCATGAAATCCAAATCCCTAATCAATTGACTTGGATTAGTCAACAACCCTAATTCCTAAATCAAAATTAGAAAACCACGGGAAAAAACCATGTGCTGAAAAGCCGCCAAAAAATAGATGCAAAAACCACCAAAAATAGATCAATTGTTTTTTCTTCAGGGCTCCCACCCCAGAACCCCTGCAACCTTCTTGATTGGGGGGTGCTTAACAGTCCCCAAATCCCATTTTCTCCATATCAATGTACAATACATGGGATCAATTTTGAAAAAAATACAACACTTACCCAACATTCCTAAGTACTACTTATTACGCATTGGTGAGTAGTGAACAAATTTAAGAAATGGAGATTTCCATATAAGAATAGTAATTTTTCCATTTAAAACTCAATGGTGCGGTTCATAAATAATTTGCCTCGGTGTTTATTTAGGTAAAATGCAGACCGGTGACCGACAAAAGGATTTTTTGATAATATTTAAAATTGAAATAAATTGATCATGTTGTTTACAAACAAATATGCTACGGTGTGATTACTATGTATAGAGCGCACTGGTCACTGTGAAGGAATTTAAACAAAAAACTGACACCGACATGACCGTTTGAGATCTAATGCAATGAGTGGTTTCATTGTAGTGGATAGGAAACACCCATATATAAATAACCAAACCCTATAAATAAATTGTGCCTAAAAACACTATTCTTGTGAAAAATAGAAGGAGAAAACAAAAGAACGGTGAGGAAATTAGGGCTTCCAATATTGAAGGTAACTATGAAACACTTTTTTTTTGTTTGGATATGCACTAAAAATTGTTTGAATCAAGTAGGAGAATGATCAAGATGATTAAGAGGATGAAATCATATACCTGAAATTTCTCCTCTGCATATTTCAACGTGATCTATAATACTCCCCCTCAAATTTGTCTCTTCAAAAGAAATCCACCCACTCAGAAATAAATGGTGATAAATCTTTGTTGCATAAATATCCTCTTTAAAATTTTGAGACAACAAAACAATGAATAGGGTTTTCCTTTATAAACACAAAAACTCAATTTCCCGCTCTTTTTTTTCACTGTATATTTCAACGCATTGATGATAAATGCGCACACTATTTTTCTTCAAAAGTTACATTTTTGGTGCACTATGCCGTGAGTAGTGCACTCGTGTAGTATTTATAACACACTAATTTATTTTCATAGTAAATTTCAAAGTATTGTTAGTAAGCGTGCATTATGTTTCTAGCTTGATTTAGTTGGTGCATGATACAATTTGAAATGAATCAGTGCTAAGTATAATTAATAACATATTGGGGTGGTGTGTAAGTAATAACACACTGCAAGATAGTTAAATTTGCACAATGCAAATGAAAACATATATATTCAAAGTTTGTATAGGTTTTTCTTTGAAAGTAGTGCATTGGTGCATTTTGTTTATACATACACACCGATGTGTATTTATACAATAAAGAACAATGGTAGGGGAGAGGGAGGGAGACAAAAGGGGA
>SNQJ01S0191720.1:0-16826 GCA_010110895.2 Picea sitchensis
TATGAGGGTGGGGGTGAGGGTAAATATAGAGAAAACATATTTATATGTTTTCTCTATATTTCCCCCCACCCTCCACACTTATATGAGGGTGGGGTTAGGGGGAAATATAGAGAAAACATATTACCAGGTGTGAAGGTGAGGTGGGAGGTAATAGATATATGAGGGTGGGGGTGGGGTTCAATATAGAGAAAACATATTATTGGGTGTGAGGGTGGGATGGGGGGTAATATATAGAAAACATATTTATATGTTTTCTCTATATTTCTCCCAACCCTTCCCTCATATGAGGGTGAGGGTGGGGGGAAATATAGAGAAAACATATTTATATGTTTTCTCTATATTTCCCCCCACCCTCACATATGAGGGTGGGGGGAAATATAGAGAAAACATATAAATATGTTATGTTTTCTCTATATTTCCCCCCACCCCCACCCTTGGGGGGGAATATAGAGAAAACATATTACCAGGTGTGAGGGTGGTCTGGGGGGTAATACATAGAAAACATATTTATATGTTTTCTCCATATTTCTCCCAATCCTGCCCTCATATGAGGGTGGGGGTGAGGGGAAATATAGTGAAAACATATTTATATGTTTTCTCTATATTCCCCCCCACCCTCATATGAAGGTGGGGGTGGTGGGGAATATAGAGAAAACATATGTACCCTCATATGAGGGGTGGGGTGAGGGTAAACCAACAAGTATTCCTTTGTCCACATGAGAGTCAAACTTTCCCATTCTGCCATCTTCTCTTTTGATGTAGTATTTGCTTCCAAAAACTCTGAAGTGATTCACATTTGTTGGTCTTCTTTTCCATAGCTCATATGGAGTTTTATCAGTGTTGTTTCTATGCATTACTCTGTTTTGAATGTGAAATGTTGTATGCACTTCCTGTGTCCAAAACATATCTATCAACTTTGAATCCATTATCATTGTTCGAGCCATTTCTTGTACTGTCTTATTCTTTCTTTCAACAACTCCATTCCGTTGAGGTGTCCTAGCGACAGAGAATTGCCTTTTTATTCCATGATTGTTGCAGTAGTCCATAAATTCCTTTGAGGTGAATTCTCCTCCATTATTCGATCTTAAGCATTTGATTCTTGAATCCATCTCATTTTCAACCATTTCCCTGAGTGTGTCCTAGCTTTATTGCAGAATTGCCTTTTATTCCATGATTTTCATTGCAAAAGAGTCCATGAAATCTTTTGAGGTGAATTCTCCTCCAATATTCGATCTTAAGCATTTGACTTCTTGGAATCCATCTCATTTTCAACCATTTCCTGTAGATCTTGAAATTCCTCTTTCAAAAGCTTCCATTTGTTCTTGAGAAAGCAAACCGCAATCATTCTTGTTGGTTAATCATCAACTAATAACATAAAAGTATCTCTCACCTTTTAAGATTTTTGTTGCGCTTGGTCCAACTAGATCAAGATGCACAATTTCCAAGTGGTTTTGTTGTTGAACATCTCTTTGATTTTGAACCTCGTCTTTGTTTGTTTTCCTTGTTGGCAATGCTTGCATAAAGTGTTATTGGTTTCGTGATCTGGGGAATTTCTAACTTTTCTTCTTTGGCTTAATTTCTTTGACAAGGTCATCAAAATGAATGTGACCCATTCTTTCCGTGACATAATCAACTTTCATCTTCCTTTCCTAGACAACACTTTTCATCTCCAATTTCGCTTAACACATATATGTTGCTGGAAGTTCTTAAAATTTAGTAACCACCTCCCCGAACCTTTTCTTATCTCACACTTTTCCAATGATATTTGATGAATCATCATTTCCAAAGGAGATTTATCCATCTCTTCCTCTCATAATGTAAGAAACTTGTCTCTATCACAATTGGTCATGTATGAACATTCACCGCCAACATACCAACCACGCTTTCTTCCGCTTAGCTTGTAGAGTTTAATTATGCATTCTTTTCTTCATTGCTTTATTGATCTTTCTTTCTTATCCACGTCATTTTCTCGTAGATTATTGTTTCAGACTCGTTGAGGTTCTTTAGAGGGACTTTCATTCTGTAATTTTGGCCATGTGTCCAAAATTGTTACATTTATAACATTCCATAGTTCTCAAGGATTCAAACCTATTGTAATTTCAGGTTGTCAATTAGGTCTTCTTTGAATAACCTCAGGTATGGCTCAAAGTAGTTATTGTTCCTCAAGGTTAGGTCTCAAGAATTTACAATTTGTCCAAAATTATTACAAGCATAACATAAACCAAAAAAATATAGTTTGATACCCGGTAGTTGAAGATCTTATGAAAGGAGGTGCTCTTTATGCATCCTTGTTCTTCTTGGAGGCCTCGCCTATCTCATTGACTTCAAATATGAATCTTCTCGCTGGAGGAGTGTCCCCGTAATCTTCCTTTGTATATCTTTTTTATACCCTTTGATTGTTTCTCAAAGATAACTTTTGGATTTGTTTCGCTCGTTTTTTGGAGTTTGATTCCTTTTCTGTTTGATTATATCCAAGTCTCATCTTGTCAAGATAAGATTTTTTTTTTTTTTTTTTTTTTTTTTTTTTTTTTTTTTTGTTTTGCATATTTTCTTTTGAATATCCTTTTCTTTAGTGTGACAATCTCTATTTCCAAGTTTCCAATGATCCCGGTCCTTTCCTTCTAGATGTCTTTGAGTGCTTCTTCAATTCTTTTATCTTTCTATTTGAACCTTCAATTCTGTAATCATTTGTTCTAGTTCTTGAGTGTCTTTTTATTATCTAGTGTTGCTTGTAGTTTCTTGTTTTTCTTTTCTTCTCTCGATAACTTCTATGGCACTCATTAATTCTTCTAAGCAACCGCTTCTTCAATTCTTCTTCATATGCTTATTCAAGATTCTTCTGAGTCTTCTTTAGTAGTCTTCATCACCGCCATGAATAGAACTCTCCCTCGTTTCACTATCGCTAATTTCCATCTTCATCCGATGATGAGATGTCTTCTTTGGTAAAAGTTTTTCTTGAAAAAATTTCTTTTGTACCTTTTACCTTTATATGTTTGTCTTCCTTTTGGAGTAACTCTTCATCATTTTTTTTTCTTATGAGGACATTTATAGCAAAATGACCAATACTCATCACAATTAAAACAAATTAAAGGAAGATTACCTTTGTACCTACCATTGGCTCCCTTTGTTCCTTTGACTAAGTTGGCCACTTCTTTATCATCTTCCGGAGACGCCGTTGTTGCTGCTATATTCTTCTTGTCTTTTTCTTTTGCTTTGATCTTTTGATGCTTTGAAGGTTGCTTTCTTTACATCCGATTTTTCCGCTCGCCATCTCTTATGTCGGAAGATTCCATGCGTCATTCATGCTTATTGAGTTTAGATCCTGATCTTTCTTCTAGTGTTGATATTCCTGTGGTTGAATCTCATAGAATAGATCTTAGTACCTTGAAAAATTACGCATTCTTCGATTTCTTCTCCCAATACTATGATTGCATTCATCGTTTCACCGACTTGTAAGACGGGATACTATATCTTCATCTTCCTTCATATTTTTAGTTGCTCAAATGACCTCTCTCGTGAAGTTTGAAGCTTGTTGTTTCACTTTTGAATCTCCTTCATAAATATTTCAAGTTTATCCCAAATCTCTTTAAAGGCATTTACAATGTGCAACTTTGGTGAATACCGTATCATCAGACCATTCAAAAGTGCATTCTATGGCTTGAAATTATTCTCACTGAGTTTCACTTTGTCATTTGTTGGTGGAACCGCTGCCGTATCCATCTACAATTGATTTCCAAACTTGGAAATCCCTGGTGTCAGTATATATCTCTTCATCCTTATGCTCCATAAATCATACTTCTATCCATCAACTATGGTATTCCATTTTTATACGAAGTTGATACTTCCATGATCTACCTTTCAATGGTTAAACTGACTTATGAAGGAACCTTCGCCGATACCAATTGTTGGATTATCGAGAGGTGAATCAATAATAATGTAACTATAATCCTTTTTATTCAAATATTATACCAATGTAGAATTATTATGCAATAATGAGCAAGAATAACAAATAATCACACACATACACAATACACCTAAGTATTTTACTGCGGAAACCTAAATCGAGAAACCTAATGCTTTTTCTTATATCTTGAAGAATTACATTCATTGGGAGCAATTCAAATTCCTTTTTTTTTCTAGTTTGAATCGAAGGAGGCTCCAACCTCTCTAGTTTTCAGTTACACCTCGAGGGAAGCTCCAACTCCCCAAATCAAGCCACAACCGAAGGAGGCTACAACCCCAATGTGTCCTACCGGGCCATACCGTGAAGGTATTACAACCACTGCCCTTTCCGGCCCCGCCACCTTGAAGTAGAAGTAAAATGATGGGAACCACTATCACACTATCATCGTGAGATATACCGCTGTAAACTCGTACCAATAAATCAACCATGCATCAACCTCAGACCATAAACAAGTGCATCAACTATGCACACCAACATGCAATCAACCTAGACAATAAACAAGTGCATCCAACCATGTACCAAGTATGTTCCAATCATGTGTCAACTACTCATCAACTATTAATCATCAATATGTACCAAAGATCAACTATACACTCATGTATGTGTCAACCATCAACTACTTGTCCTTCCAACCATAAAAATTCAAATATGTTCCATACAACCAAAAGCCTCTCTAATTTTATCACCTCTTTACCAAACATATGTATATACTAATGATGCTCAAAAACTTCATTTATTTCCCGCAACTTTGAAAGGATATGCATTAAAATGGTTCATGGGGATGGGAGAAGCAACCATAGCATACTGGGAAGACATGAAAAATAAATTTTACAATATCAGCCTTATTGTAAGTCCAAATACTCTAGAGAATATATCTTTAAATGTCTCAAAGTGAAGATGAAAGCTTAGAAGAATATCTAGAAAATTTCTATAATATGCACAAATCTAAGCACCCAATCTTCCTTTGGATGTCATTTGTACTATCTTTTGAAGGGAATTTCAGATGAAAATTTGGATTCTCTTAATTTAATGGTGGCAGGGGATATTTCTCACCTTCCTTTCCCAAAAATTGTTGAGTTATGTAAGAAATACTCAAGGGAAAAATCTAAAAGAGGACGAGGTCAAAGAGATATTGTGACAAAGGTAATTCAAACTAATTTCCAATGGTGTTACTAAACCAGAATTAGGGAATCAAGCTGAGAACTTTAAACCTGATATTATGAACACATTTGGTTCACAAATTGACACATTGAAAGATAAAAGAAGCAAGAGGAACAAGATCAAATATTATCCATCTATTATCCTAAATGTAGAAAAAAAACATGCACCAAGAGATTGTCCTTTAGACAAAGTTCAAGTTTGTGGTTTATGTACAGATAATCATGCCACCGATGATTGTCCAAGGTTAAAGAACTACAAGCTACTCACATAAAAGAAGGACAAGGAATGAACATCTTTATTATTTAGCACCAAGGAAGCTCATGTACTATGTTTCTCATGTGTGTGTATGTCTCAAAATTTTTCTCCTCAATTCTCTCAATAGTTTCCTCATAATTTTCAAAATCCTATTCAAAAATTCATGGAATGCACCCATACCTTGGCAAACTTGGCCTCCTCAACAGAGCCAAAACTAACCTCCTCAAGTTTGGCTTTTAGGGTATGCTCAAGGAAATCAGCCATACTAATAGCCATACCAAATACCATACCAACAACCATATCAACAACCATACCAAAAATCATACCAACCTTTTCCTTATCAAAAAATTCTAGTAGAATCAACCACAAAATTCATATTTTCAGATATCACAACCTACACCACAACTAACTCCAACCACAACTAGCCCAACCACAACTCCAGCCTACCATCTAACCAAACTCCACCCAGGACAACTCAATTACCATCCCAACTAATCTCCAATCTTAATAATAAAGTGGAAAACCCATGTATAACATTTATGGAGGACCATCATACTCAATCCTCCATCTTCAAAAAATATCCACTCTAAGGTCCGGGAAAGTTTCACCAAAACGATTTCCTATATCTTATAAAAAAAATTGAAAAGAGGAGATTCCTAGCACGTAAGTGCTACCAATAGATTGTAATCAAACTTTAAGAGTAAAACATCAAAATATCCAACACTCCTCCTTCTTTTCCAGAAAGGTTGGTTAATGAGAAATTACCAATCTCTCTTTTGAAGTTTGATGTCTTAGATGAATTAAGAAATGTATATGTGAAAATTCCTTTATTGCAATCTATTAAGGATATCTCAATCTATACAAAATAAATTAAGGAATTATACCAAAGAAAATTAACAAAATAAGGAAAAGATCTTACCAACATCTATGTAATTGGAAAATGGTATCGAATACAGTAACAATACCATTTCAATCGAAAAATATGTTGACTCAGGAATTCCAATGGCTTACATAACAATCAACAATTTTTCAATCTCTAAACATTAATTGACTTAGGAGCAACTATCAATGGGATGACATTAGAAACAATGATACATTTGAATCAAGAAAAATCTTCACCAACCACTACGTGTCCTAGAATTGGGAATTTAATAGATCTAAAGTAGTTCCTGAAGTTATACTTGAAGATATCATAGTTTATTTGGATTATTGGGAGTATCCAGTATATTTCTTCGTCCTTCAACCAAAATCTAATCTAGAGGCCATCCATTAACTTGAAGACCTTGTTGGCCATACACAGATGCTTTTCATCGGTTGTAGAACAGGAATATGATTATCTCACATGGAACCGAAAGGAAACAAATCACACTTTATCCTCCTGCTCTAAAACCTTTTGTAATAGATCAATTACCTTGGCTTGATGAAACAAAGCAACAACAGGAATAAGTAATTCAACCTATATTAATTATTAATCAAGCCTTTGATTTTAGGGAGGAAAATAATGAAGATCTAGTAGACTATTTCATTTATGAACCATATATCTCAGAAGAATTAAGAGAGACAAAATACATTGTTGCAGATGAAATATCAGGACAAACTTTTCAAGAAAACTGCACAATTCATTATTTAGAGTCAACATTTAATAACATTTTCCAATATATCTCTATGGAAAATACTCAGCAAAGATACCTGAAATTAGTCCCTGAAATACTTTGAATATTGGCACAATTTGAACCATGTCAAGAAGAACAATTGATTGCACTATTGAAGAAATATCATAAAGCAAATGCTTTATGATATTTATTCAATAATTCAATCAATTGTTCTTCCTGAGACATGCACTCATCATATCTACACAGATGATAACATAAGACTTCTCCAAACAACCACAATGAAGAATGAATCTAATATTGAAAGAGGTATTCAAAGAAGAATTACAAAAATTATTAAAGGTAGGATCCATCTACCCTATCTCTGACAGTAAATGGGTTTCTCCATTAGTTGTTGTACTTAAGAAAAATGGGAATGGAGAATTTGTGTAGACTATAGAGAATTGAACAGCTAACACTTAGAGATCATTTTCCATTACTATTCATAGATCAAGTCTTAGATTCACTAGCCGAGAAAAATATTTTTCTCTTCCTAGATGGATTTAGTGGCTATAACCAAATCAATATAGCATTAGAGGATCAAGACAAAACTATTTTTACATGCCCATGGGCATATAATATATTACCTTTTGGTTTATGTAATGTTCCAACTACTTTTCAAAGAGCATTCCTGGCCATTTTTGCTGATTTATACATGACAATGTAGAGGTATATATGGATGATTTCTGTGCATGGTGATTCTTTGACAAATCCTGAAAAACTTGAAAAGTCCTAATAAGATGCATAGAAACAAATTTGTTCCTTAGCAATGAAAAAAATGTTTCTTTATGATGTTAACTCAAGGAGTAGTATTGGGTCATCATATTTTATCATCGTGAATACCGCTGATCCTGCAAAATTACAAATCATTGTAAATCTACCTGAACTAATCACCAAAAGATGTGAGAATTTTTCTTGTATATGCAAAGTATTACTAAAGATTCATTGAAAATTTTAGTAAAATAGTTTTGCCATTATTCAAATTACTTGCAAAAGATATACATTTTCATTGGAATAATAATTGTCAAAATGCCTTTCAGAATCTCAAAGACAAGCTATCAACAACACCTATATTAAGAGGGCCTAATTGGGTTTTTCCATTTCAAATTTATGGATGCATCAGATACTGCAATAGGGGGCATCATTGGGTCAAAAGGAAAATCTATGACTTATGCTATTTACTTCAATAGCAAAAATCTAACCCCTCAGCAGATTGAATTACACAGTCATTGAGAAAGAAATGTTGGTAGTAGGTACATGTTGTGAATAAATTTCATCACCACATCACTGGTTATGAAGTATTTATCCATATTTATCACTCAGCCATAAAATATCTCATGAACAAACTTATTACTAATGGCAGGATAACAAGATGGTTGTTATTGATGCAAAAATTCAACATCACATTCTTGAACAGACCTGGAAAGGAAAATCAAGTAGCCGATTTCCTATCTCGATTAAAAAACCCCTGATGACTGCTCCTGTCTCAGATAATTTTTCCGATGAGCACCTATTTGCAATTTCAATTATAAATCCATGGTGCGATGATAATAAACCAACTATTTATCATCGTGGATGTTATCTTCCGATCTCACATCCAAAGAAAAGAAAAAGATAATTAAACAAAATGCTAGATACACATGGATTGATGGAGACTTTATACAGGATTTGACCTCATAATTAGAAGATGTAAGATAAGATGATTTTAGAAATACTAAAATCTTGCCATGATGAACCTGTGGTGGTAATTTGCTTATAAGAGGACAACATACAAAATAATTTCAATTTAGGGTATTATTAGCCATCCATTTCAAAGATTCCAAGAAATATGTTCTAAGTTGTGATCGTTTCCAAAGGATGGGAAGGCCACTTCCAACCGATGAGATGCCTCTCAAATGACGAGTTCACATTGAGCCATTTGAAAAATGGGCTCTGATTTCATTTGTCCAATAAATCCACCATCAAAAGGGAAGCAGCACATCTTAGTATGTACTAATTATATTACAAAGTGGGTGGAAGCAATTAGGTGAGATACGTATCAATCGGTCAGATCTTTGAAGAAATATTTGTCGATCTTGGGAGATACCCTAGATATTGTAACATATCAAGGAGCACAGTTTACTTCTAAAATGTTGAAAGACTTAGCAAGCAAATATCGATCATGATCGAAAATCTACACCCTATCATCCACAAGAAAATGGGATTGTGGAATCTACTAATAAAACTTTAGAAACAATAATGGCCATGACAGTCCAAACACATAGAAAAAATTTGTCAGACAAGGTTCAAGAAGCATTATGGGCATAAAAAATCACCTATAAAACCAATATTAGTTTGTTGGACAACTCCAGAGGCTGTGAATCGGCCATTATCGCGGCTAAAACAATCATGCTTCTTTAAAATCTTCGCAAGGCACTCATGATGATCACAATAATGCGAGAGATAAACAAAGGCACATTCAACATCACTCACACACACATGTGATACACAGAGATTTATTATATTTCCCCGAGGAAACCCATATAGGGTATAAACCTCCTTTTCTTTATATGATAAGTAATATTACATTCTTTACATTATCATACACACATATTCAACTCATACGAGGCTACAACTTCCGCTTGCAAGCTTCAACTTGGTTGAGAGCACCAACTTCCTGTTTTCTAGCACCCACTAGAAGCCGGTGCTAAATAACTCCCTAGTTCTTCTAGCACCAACTAGAAGGAAGCACCAACTCCTCGAATGTTCCAAACCAACTTGATGGAAGCACTAACTTCCAATCATACAGCACCAACCGTATAATAGAGAACAAGATTTCTCCCTCGCACCACCCTACCACACCCCTGTTTCATCGCTACCAGATGGAAGCTAACACTGCGGTTCACAATCTACTTGAACCTCGAGGACAAAATTCTCTCCAGCACCTCCCAACACCCCAAATATTAATTTTGTTACTCAAACTTATTACGCTGATATAATTGCACCAACAATGGCTTACCGTGACTATCACCGGTTTCGCCACATTTTGTTACTCATCACTGCCTTCGCACACATCACTTGCTATATGTTCTTCGCTTTTATGCTCGCGTTTCATACCCATTCAATCGCACGCATCCTCTTCGCTCAATTCAGCCATCGCGACTCTCCTTCTTCTTCATTAATACTACGAATCAATTTTCACCAATAACATTCACAACAAACTCCAACAACAACATCCTTCTCTTCTTTGTACCGCGTATATATAGCTTCCCAGGCATCTTGTGCATGCAATATTCTCCATTCCTATGCATGCTCACACCACGCCGATATCATCCACCTCTTTAGTGCTCTGCCTGATCATCATTTTGACTCTTTATCTTCTCTGGCAGTTCAACCCTTTTGTCTATCATCACTAGGTGTTAATCCGAGATTTCTTTTTTCTCTCTGGCAGTTGGGACTCTTCGCCTTCTATGATACGAGATCACCTTCTCTCGCTTTAGTTACGCTCTTCCACTTCATCCATCCTCATTAACTTTCTAAAATAGTCTTCCTTCACTGGACGGATCTTGGAGACTCTTCATCTCCTCCTGGCTATCACGTGGTTTTTCAATTTCTGAAGCGCATACCTATCAATGGTTTCTCGGTGTAGTTTCACTGCGGTCATATCAAGAGTCCGATCAACACTCTGATCCGGGATGAGCCCAGATGATATCGCGATTTCTCATATCGCGATATTGTGATTCCTGATGTCAATTTTCTTGACATGTCTAACTCTCTATCCTCGATGCCCTCTCTCCATTGAATGAATCATCGGTCTAGATTTGATCTTGATTCAACGACTATGATTTAAGACATGATTTTGTATTTTTGAGAAATCGGGATTCCTGTTTTGTTTCTTTGACATTTCCAAACGCGATCCTCGAAACTCCACGTGTGTTCATCTACATCAACGCCAATAACGGATCGACACGTGTTGAATGATTACCATGTGTCACTCGACTGCGACTTACATGTGCTTGAAATGTTGAATCATATTGACACTTGTCATTATTTGGTTGTGCCACGTTTCCCTGGGTGATGTGGTCTGTTGATGTGTGTTGGATTGACGGTCTAGATCATATGTTGATATGACGGTTCAGGTTTAGTTGAGATTTCACACATCATGATTTCAGGATTTTGATGTCAATATTCTTTGACATCTCCAACTCTCGTGATCCTCAAAAACCTCGAAAAAGGATTCGGATCAATGGTCCATATAACCCCCAGAGATGGAAGGTCCTCCTGCTTCCAGGATTTATGAGCCCTCTACTCCTTTCACTTTTTAAAGATCGTGAAGGTTTTCCTCAATCCAATTGCTCAATTCTATGCCGACCGACACCTCTAACTTCAATTAGCCCCCCGGCTGAGCTCATGGTCCACGTGACATCCCCCTATATGACCGCAGCCAAACTCTCCTCTCACCGGTTTTGGACTTTCCAATGTCTAAACATGTATGTCCTCAAGATTTGTGATCCCTCACCGACATTCTCTTTACGACTAGGTCTCCTGGCTAGGCTACTGGCCAATATGACCGTTATCCTCGTGACCGCGGTCTTACCACTCGTCGAGGTTTTGAGCTTTTCAATTCCGCAATGCATTTGCTCACGGGATTCCTGATATGTGAAACCCCGATGAGTCAACCCTCCTTTCAGGATTTCACCTTGAGCCTCGACGGTAAATTCCCTGCGGCGCCCCCGTCCGACCTGATGGCAACGAGATTTGGAATGAGATCCAACGCCTCGATTCTCCCTTCTCAGAGGGCTTCTCCCAGCTCCTCCTAGACATAGAAACCAATGGTCCATATCTATCCTCAAATGACTGGGACAAGTGGATCATGTTCTCTCCTGAGCTTGCACACTTTCTCCCCAACCTTGGAGAATTACAAGTTCTCGAAGGCCTAGACCTTTGTTATGGTTCCTCTTGCGAGATCTTGGATTTAAGCCTAGCCTGCGTTCTCCACGACGTTGTTCCTACTGAGCTTCTTCTCTCAAATCCTCAAAAGTATTCTGACGTCTGCACTCCTGCAAAGTCTCCACATGCACACTCTGATCCCACCATCTTCACTGTTGTACTTTCCATCAATGACAAGCATGCGCCATTTGTTAAACATTTTCCAACAATCTCCCTTTGGCATCGATGGCAACTAAGGCACCTAATTCTTTTCCCCTTGACATCATTGTTAAAGAAGAGACATGCTCCTCCTGAGCTATTGTAGTAATTTTTAGGAGGCATTAGATATTCAAAACAATACAAATCTCCCCTAACAAGATGGACTCTTTAGGTGTGAACGAAATGACACCCAAATTTCCAATGGAGATATTCAAATGGTGTCTTTGCTAGGCGCTTAGGTAAAGAGATGTCTGCAATTTGTTTTTGTAGTGGGAATGTAATGGACCTAAACAACTGACATCTGTGACTGCTTCTCTCAGAAATGGGATATTTTATGGGAATATGTTTTGTCTTTGGAGGAGGATAAGATTTTTAGACACACCGATGGCACTTGTATATCACAAAATGAATTAGATCTGCAAGATATTTTACCTCCTAAATCAAGTAGTGTCTCAATTCATCCATATCACTGTGCAACAAGTAGTAGCAATGTACTTCACCTCCTAAGCTGATAAAGAAATGAACCTTGCTTTTTACTAAGCAAAGCTACTAAGGAGTCACCCAACAAGAATGCTCCCCCACTGGTTTTTCTCCTCATCAACAATTTGCCTGCAATTCCATCTCAATAAGCAGCCAACTTAAGACTTTGATTGATACCACTGCATCATAAGTCATTGTTTTTTGGCACTGCCAATATCCTTGACAATTTGCAAATGATCATTAGGTAAGTATCCCATATTCTTCCTATCATTCCTATAACATGCATTATGTTCAATGTAAGATGTTGTGATGTACAACAAGCTTCCTATCATTGATCAAAACTCATATCGATCAACATCAGGTGAAATATCATCCTCGCTAATTCTACATCCGGGGCTACCATAGGTACCCACAGTGTTTAGAATCTTCCATTTGAAACCTTTTTCAAAATTTCTCTTAAATATTTTCCTTGAGAATGAATATCCCATCGGACCTCCGAGTAATTTGGCTGCATCATGAAAAATATGACAGTTCTTCTATCATGTACATTTCAAATTCAGACCTGGTATGTTAAGCAAACCATTGTACTGGAATTCCACACATCCAAAAGCATGTCATTACATATTCTTATAGATATAGTGTCCTCATATTCCTCCTGCCTTGGAATATATTTCAGCTGTCATGTTGTGTCTTCTCTGGAACCTTTTGTTCTTGAGACAGATCAAGTTCCCAGATAATGAAAGCTCTAGGGTCAGAGTTTTAAAAACCGAGTAAATATTTTCTTCAATTGTATGTTGTCATGTTGTTAGAGTCAATTGTTCCCTTCCTGCTGTTCACAGGAGTCTTCTCTACTTCCAGTCTCCACGGGAGAGGTTTGATTCAGACTATCCAGCCTGGTAGAAAACCATGATAGCCATGTTAAAGTTCAGCCTTAGTTTGTCTTGCACAGCTTCATCAAACCAGCTCTTTTCTTATGTCTCTAGCATGGTCTCACAGACTGTCCTCAAAGCTTTCTAGTTCCCTATAATTTTCTCTCATACCACTCTGATTCTTTAAAAGATGTCCTATTTTGGAGCCAATTTATTCTTTTGCAGCCCTTAAAACCATCTCCATGCCAGTTTTTCTCAATTCCTAGGTCAAGTTCTTTCATTCCCATTGAAGTTTTAACTCCAAGGATTCATCCGTAATGGCTTCATTAAAATTTTGGGTCTAAAGATGGATATGAGAGCTATATGAGATTGTTTTATGGTTTTGATTAGTTTTCTCCGTTTGTACCTTTGTCTTTTTCTCCAATTATCTCGACTTATGTGATGATTCTTTTTGAATGATTATGGAGGAGGAATTTGTAGTTCACTTCTGATTTGAGTCCGCCCAGTGTCCGAGTCTCATTTTCTGATTCTGGACCTATTCTTTTTCATCTTTAGTTTTGTCTTCTATAGAAGACTCATTCATGTATATCTCTCTTGCTGGGATTCCTTTATTAATTTTTACATCAATACAGCCAACCATTTTATGAAGCCTCTTTATGTAGCATCTCAGATCTCATGCGGCTTTTGTAGCATACCCTAAGAAAATACTTTCATCCACCCTGTCATCATATATGCCGAGTAAGCTTCATCATTATTCTTTTATGTAGCATTTACTCCCAAAGACTCAAGTGTTTGATTGAGTCTTCCAAACCATATAATTCATAAGGTGTTTTGTCACTTTGTGGTCTCTGAGTATGATCTTTTGTTAAGCACATGGATCACTGCAGTATTGCTTTCACCAAGAGTTTTGACCAATTTTTTCTCATTCATCATTGACTCGGCCATTTCCTATAATCGCTCGCCATTTCCTGCACTGTTCTTTTTTGCCTTTCAACTACTCCATTTTGTTGTGGAGTTCTTGGTATTGTGTATTCTCTCTTGATCCCATGCTCATCGCAGAATTCCTTGAAGTCTCTTGACATAAACTCTCCTCCCTGTCTGATCTTACTGCCTTTAACCTCTTCCCTGTTTAGGTCTCAGTTAAATCCTTAAATATCATAAACTTCTCAAATTCTTCAGCTTTTTCTTTGAGAAAGGATACCCAAGTAAGCCTGGAGTAATCATTGATAATCAGCATGAAGTAGTTTTCTTTCCCTGTGCCTTCCTGTCTTGATGGTCCACATAAATCCATATGAACTAGTTGGAGTGGTTTCTCTATTGAAGTAAAGCTCTTGGACTTAAACTGTGTCCCGTTTTGCTTCCCTACTTGACAGGGTTTACACACTGAATCTTGGGGCTTTCATATTTTCGGAAGATCTTTTACTGCCTCGAGGTTTTTGAGTTTGATTAAGTGGTCAAAGTTTAGATGTCCAAGTCTTCTATGCCATAACCAGCTTTCATCATGTTTTCTTAGATGGCATTCTTCTCTATTTTCTTTCATCACATATACATTATTTTCTGTCCTTATGCCTTTGGCCACTACTTGTCCTGAGTTTACAGACTTTATCTTACAATCCTTGGACGTGAACAACACGTCGCATCCTCTGTCACACATTTGACTTACACTGAGTAGATTATGTTTCAGCCCATCGACAAGTAGAACATCTTGAGATTTTCCTTTTCCATTACTTAAACTCACCATCCATTTTCCTTTTATTTTCCCTGGAGCATCATTTCCAAAGGTTACGGTTCCTGATTTACTTTCACTTAGCGATAGAAACTTGCCTTTGTCTCCCGTCATGTGTTTGGAGCATCCACTATCTATATACCAAGGTTTCATTTTTCTTTGAGCAGATAATACTAATCCACACTTGTTACTTTCCTTCTTCTTCCAAAACTTGACATTTTCAACAGGAGATTTTGAATTTGGTTCATAGTTCCTTAACTGACAGTCAATAGATTTATGTCCAAAGTTATGAAAAGTGTAGCATTCAACCTCATTATTCAATAAGTTAAACTTATTGTTGCAGTGTTGCCTACTTATTGACTGTTGATTATTTCTTTCCCTCCTTAGTTGTATGTGTCCAGACTTAATTTGGAAATTTGCAGTTTATGAAGGATTATTACCTAACTATATCATTCTCTGTTGTGGGAAGTATTTATTCCTTTGAAATCTTAATTGCTCATTTCTAGGTCTTAAGGAACAATTTACATCTTTGTGACCGAAGTTAGAACAATAGAAACAATAGCCATAGAAAAATTCTTTGTACCTGGAAAATGGTTGTCTTCTTTGAGTAAATTGATTTCTTTCTTGTTGATGATGTCTTTTAGTAGAAGGAACATTGTTTCTTCGTCCTGCAGATTCAGTCCTGACACCATTTTATTTACTCATCCTGAGTTGTTGATTGCCTTCCTTTATTTCTATAGGTTTGTTATTGTCATTGGTTGTACTTTTGAAAAACTTGATGGGTTCTTCATTTCCTGTCTTCTCACTGCTTGATCCCTCTTCATAACCCAAACCAATTTTTATCTTTGGATTCCTTTGCTGATTCAGAATGGTGGTTAATCCTTCTGAGGCTTTGATACTTGACAGATTTCGATTATACAAGGCTTGAAACTTATCCATTTCTTTCCTTGTTTTCACTACTTTTTGTTCTAATGATTCGCATATTGCCTTATTTTCTAATAGCTCTTGTTTCAGAATCTCTTCGATTTTCTTTGCCTCTTCCAATTCTACCTTTAGTAGGACAAGGTCTTCACTAGGTTTTTTACTGTCTTTCTCGAACTGTATCAACAATTGTCTTTTCTTTCTGTTCTTGATTCTTAGTCTGTCAATTTCTTCCAATGCACTGATCAGTTCTCCTTCCATGTCAACCACAAATTCTTCTTCATTAACGTCACTCCCCATGTTATTATTGTCATATTCCTCTTTGGACATAAGTGTGAAGTCATTTAGTTTATCTTCAATAGATGAATCATTATCCTCATCATCTGAAGGATCATCATCATTGTTTGCACAATGACTTTTCTTCTTAAAGTTATTCTCCTTAAAGAAATTTATGTGTTTGTATTTCTCCTCATCATCACAAGTTTGATCCTTTCCTCTGTGGGGACATTTGTTTGCAAAATGACCTATCCTACCACAGTTAAAACATTTGAAAGGTAGTTTACCTTTGTATTTTCCTGAACCCTTCTTCAGTCTCTTCACAAATTTTTCTTCAATTTCATCAGGCTCAGAATCCTCATTCTTGACTTCTTTAAATGATGCTTCTCTGGAGGTGG